>JANHFM010004839.1:24243-38363 GCA_032468115.1 Grayia smithii | reverse complement strand
TTGCAGTAATCGAGGCGCGAGATGACCAGCGCTTGAGTGACTGTGCGTATGGCATCGGGATCCAAGAATGGGCGCAATAGCTGTACAAGTGGGGACACCATTGATTCCAATATATTTGAAATCTTGAATCTCTGCTGTCCGACTCTGGAGGCTCAGGAGTCCGCGCATCACTCCCAGATGGCCCTGGCTTCAGCTCTGCCTCCGATGCAGAACCCTCATCTGGGCCTTCCCCAGACTCCAGGACTGGCCCATGTTCCTCCCCAGCCTCCTCACTGTCCGATTCTGCTGCTAGCTCCACAGGCTGCTGGTGGACCACAACGAAAGGCAAGATACCAAATATCACGTCTAACAAATGCAGTAAGTGTTGCATAAAATATTACCACCTTATCTGGGCTGCAAATATCCAAATCATTGCAAGATGACAGGAAATATAGAAACTTTTTCTGCCATCCAGTGGTCACCTAGATTTTTAAAGTCCAAACTAAAAGCCCATGACCCGTTGAGTCATTTTTCTTTCTGGATATAAGGTAAGCTTGTACCATTTCCTCTCCTTTCGCCACCCTCAGGAGAGCCAGTGAAGTTGTGTCCTCCTCCTCCACCTCAGGTGATTCAAGGAACTCCCTTCCACTTTGGGGGTGGGGGGCAGGTGGGTGGAACAGAGTAGTGAACCATGGGGAAAACTGCACTCCTGTTCCCCATTCTCATTTGTCCCCAAGGGCCCCCTCCCTCCAGGAAGGAACCATCAGTGCTTCCCAATCAGCTCTACCTTGCCAGTAGACATTTGAATTATTCCCTTGTTTCTTCCCTAAACCAGCCACTGCTGTTAAGAGATTTCATATTTCAGCCTCTATTCCAAAACACTTGCCTGTTGGGTCCTGCCACCAGCTGATTTGTTTCAAGCAACCGGTGGGTTCCTGGGAAGTGTAATCAGAAGATATGGTGTTGAAGTGACAACAATTAACTTTAACAATTTTCAATCCCATGGGAGCAATGGGTCCTGGATTTTGGATGCATTCTGTAAGTTAGCCCT
Source organism: Grayia smithii (assembly GCA_032468115.1). Classification (NCBI taxonomy): domain Eukaryota; kingdom Metazoa; phylum Chordata; class Lepidosauria; order Squamata; family Grayiidae; genus Grayia; species Grayia smithii. Next base: position 37,333 of record JANHFM010004839.1, on the reverse strand, counting down.
TTTGATCTAAAACTTGTTTGCTCTATGATGCACTGTTTCGCCCAAATGGAAGATTACAAATTATCAAACAGATACGAGTTTTTCTCATATACAGATACGTATAAAGTCCTAAACTGGACTCAGGTGGCAGGGAAGGTCACCAATTGTGATTATATAACTGCCAGATGCTGCAGGATTGAAAAGATTGCAATCATGTGACTATAGGGATGCTGGACAACCAAGAACTTCAAGACTAGTTGTAATTGACACTGTTTCAGCACCATCATAACATTGAATGGTCACTGAATGAGTTATCTTTAACCAAGGACTATCTTTGGACCGTAACAGGCATGCCCAGTTGTTTGGTTATCAATACTCAACAGGCAGAAAGGACTATCACTTTGTCATAAATGTTTTGCACAAAAAAATGTCAGTGGTAGTGTGGTTGAAAAAAAGCAAATATATTTATTTGAGCAAATAGAAGAAGAAAATCTCAATATGCTGCTACAATGTTTCTTTGTTACTGTTTCTAAGCCATCTAGAGTCATTGTGAGTGAGTAGGCAACTATATAAATGTCCATAAATTAATTTATTAATTACTCAAAATAGGAAGCAACTACTAAAGCTATCATAACATAGTTCTCAGTTTCATATTGAGCTTGAACCCAAGTGTCTCTTGCAACATCCCAGACCCATCTGCTGGCAATCTGGGAAAAAGAAAAGAACAAAGTAGCAACAAATTAGCTAACATACATTTAAAAGTTATAATTCATAATCACATAACAAATCTATTGCAACAATATCTTATGCTAGGACTGTTGGATTAGTATTGTCAGATCAGTTTAACAGAATTATCTACAAATTGCCAAAAATTAAAGTCAAACTGCATAAGTTGAGGTACCGTAATTTCTACAATGTCAGGACATAATATATAACATAGTGGCACGATGACTAATCAAACTTGATTTAATAAAAATGTAAAAAAAACCTTTTAATTTAAGAGCAAACATCTATGGAAAAAGATAATAGCATTGCCCAGTTTACAATATGGCAAAATAATTGCAAATTAAGAAAAAAATCTGAAAGAAAAAATGCAGTAGTCTGCTACAAATAAAAAATTCTACCTAAAATGTCTATAAGACATTGGAGAGGTATCAAACTAGTATTAGGATTGACCAGATTATTATTTTTTAAAGTGTATCTTCATGAACATAGCCTAAAATATAACAAAAGACTCAAATTAAAATCCAATTCCATAATTAAACAAGAGATGTAAAGTTCACCCTTTGGTTCTAAATACAATGCATAATGCATCATTTGTTTAAGATATCTCAACACACGTTTTGCAGCTTGCCAATGCCTCTCAGTAAGCTCAATGTTATACCTAGCTAATTGGTTTACACTATATGCTATGTCTGGCCTAGACCAATTACTGAGGTATGATAAACTTCCAATTAAGGATTGATAAATGTTTTTATCAAACATAGGACTTTGTACATTACTGTGGCTAAACTCCTGGCTCATTGGTGTCTTAGCCGGTTTACAAAGTTCCATCTTAAAGGTTTTCAGTAATTGGTTTATTTGTCTACCTGTGAGACTTTGTAGCCTCCCCTAGTTCTATCTATCTTTAAACCGAGATACTGTTTAATCTCCCCTAAATTTTTAATCCTAAACTTATTTTTTAACAGTGAGATAATCCTAGTATCTTCCTGATCATTGTTAGTTATTAATGCTATGTCATCAGTGAACAATAGCAACAAGGAAATCAAACCATTATCTTCCTTCTTAAATAAACATGGATCAGCCATGCCAGCTACAAAACCTATATCATTTAATGCCTTAACTAAGCATTGGTTCCATTCATAGCCTGATTGCTTCAAGCCATACAGACTCTTTTTTTATCTCCAGGCCTAAAGGCTTTTTCATGTATATCACATGTAGCAACAGTGCATGTAAATATGCTGTCTCAACATCCAAATGGGTTATTTTATAGTTTTTCTTTGCTGCCCACACTAAGGCTGCTCTCAATGTAGTCGGTTTCAGATTAAGCGCAAATACCTCATCATAGTCGTTGGCCGACTGAGCAAACCCTCAGTAATCTGGCTTTATGGGTAGCAGTCCCATCTATTACTGTTTTGACTTTAAAAACCCATTTGCACCCAATGGCATGTTTACCAGATAGTAATTTAATGTTCTCAAATACCTCCAGCTCTTGTAAAGATTTCAGTTCCTTGTTTATAGCTTCCTGCCAAGCAGTCTGATACTTAGCTGGATACAGTTTCAGTTTACTATAGTTAGTCAGAACTGTACTGACTTGGCATGCTATACTGGCCTGGTATCTATCAGGTGGATGTGACACACGGGTTAACCATCTAGGCAACTCAGGGCTTAATGTTGGACTCACATATTCTACCTGCTCCATCTCTACCTCTTCCTGTGCCTGTACTTCTTCTTTAATGGCTTTAATCGAGGGTTTACTTATTTCCTCATTTTGGACTACATATTGACAAACTTTGCTCTATTCCTAGTAATGCACTGCGATGCTCCACTATCAACTACCCACATATCATGGTTTACAGTTGAATTGTAAGACACAGCTAAATTAACAGTCTTTTTAGCTTTCTGGTTACTAGTATTTTGCTTCTTACCCTTCTTGAGTTTTATTTTTATTGAGTAACAATACTGCTTAATTAACTGTGGGAAAGGGTTGCATGTGTTATGCCTTCATGCTTTAACAATAGCAATATTACTGCAATTACTGCTGTTAATGTTAAATGTACTGATGTTCTGAGAACATTCATTATGAATAAAATTATTCAAGCAAGTTCATGTAAAGACATGTCAATATCTTCTAAATGCTACTTCCCTTCCGATAAAAACAATAGGATGGCAGAGGAGGGGGAGATTTCATTCTTAATATAGTGGTATTTTCTTCTATAATTCAGCATAACGTCATTGTTCATGTTGTCTCATCCAAATACAAGTTTCATCTTTTCTTGGATTTTGTCAAGAAGCTGGAAACATTTTTTGAGACCCCTTTGCCCTCATTAAAAGAAAAATTTCTTATCTCTATACTTCTTTGTGTCATTCCTGGTTTTATCATTGACTGAAAGTGGGCTGCTCGCTTGGTTTTATATATGTATTTATATAAATACATATAAATACAAATCCATTTTTATGGATTTCTTTCTTGATTTTATATATGTATTTCTAGTAATATCTGGTTTAATTTCTTCCCCTTGCCTCTGTCATAAATGCATAATAACTATTAGTAGCACTTCAAGAAGTTCTTCGGGTTCAAATGACATTGTTCCTATGACTGGACTTCACACATTTCTTCTGAATTACTGAATCCGTCAACTCAGGATCTTATGAAATTACCTCAGAATGAGTCAGAGCACTGTATAGGTTCATTGAACAAAAGTCTCAGGGTCCTTTACAATGTTAAAATAGTGTCTTTTTGAGTTAGTGTTATATACTGTATACTGACTGACTAATTGATTTGCTTCAATCCAGTGGTGGGTTGCTCCCAGTTTGGGCCGGTTTGCGTGATCCGGTAGTGGTGATGCTGTGACATCACCGAACCGGTTCTCCATGACCAGGAGCTGGGGCCACCCGTGCGCCCGTACTTACCGTTCTCTGAGCTCCGTGCACGTCCATGCGCAGAATGCTTTTTTGAAGCTTTTTTCCTCAAAAAAAAGTTACTGCGCATGTGCGGAGTGCCCGTTCGGCACCCGTGTGCGCTCCTCGCACGTGCACGCTGAACGCACACTCCGTGCATGCCGATCATGCACAAAGTATGTGCATCGTCAGAACTGGTAGTAAAGGTAAGTAGAACCCACCCCTGCTTCAATCTTTATGCAGTTACAGTCCTGAGACTTTGAGAAGTTCAAAATAACCCAATACAAAAAGATCACAATACAACAATAGTAATAGCAAATGGATAATATCCAGTTTAGTGCACCTATACCCCAGAAGTAGTACAACCTCCTCACATGCTCACTGGAAGATCCATATTTTCATGATTCATTAAAAGCTAAATGCTTTTGGGTTTTTGATGGCACTTTCATCCTTCTGGGTCTTCATGAAGGCCCCCTCTGGACCTTCCTTCTCCCTTCCCAGATGCTGTTTACTATCTTCATAATGTATAGTACTTCTAGCTTTAACAATAGTAATGTAATGTTTCTGAGATGGATTGAATTACAACTTCTGGGCTCCTTATCTGGAATTTTAGAAAACATTGTCCAACATGTGTGGTAATTTGGGGAAGGCTACATGAATGCTTCCTGTCAGCAAATCATTTCCAATCAGTTTTTCTTTAGTTAAATATTTAAATAGGTATTTCTGTTCACAGGTTCCTTCTTCCTTTCTAATTAAATGGAGGAAAAAAGAAAACCTTCTCTTAACATTTTCTCAAGTAATTAAAAAAGATAAAAGAGTTTGAGAATCTGTTAATGACAATCAATGGCTAGTAGTTTTTCTAATAAACCAGTGGCCTACAATTTCTTCACAGAGTTGTTAAGGCATCAGCTATTTCCAATAAACAATACATTAATCAAGTTGAATTATACTAATAGTCTGAAAAGATAAATCTGATATTCTTCTACCTATCAGTTTGGCTGGAAGCCTTTATATATTCCTTATATTTGTAGTGAGATTGAGTAAAAGCAGTACGTCAATAATTTATTACTATATTAGTAATATACTATGCAATAATTTATTAATATATGTCCCTACTGATAGCCTATAAAAAGTTCAATCTGAGATTGGGGAGGGGGGAAGGGGAAATGCTATTGAGGTTTTGTATAAACAAATCATTTTCTCCGGAAAAGCAGAAGTTGGTACAAGATAATGGCTAACAGTGAACGTAATTGTCTCTTGCAGTTTGCTTCCCTGCATCTTAGATTTAGCTGTTTTAAAATGTGGAAATAATAATATGCCAAACTTAGAAGAAGATTTTAAAAATAAATAATTGAGATGCAATATAAATGAGAAGAAACATGAGAGGACAGCATTTCCCACAATACCACAGCTGTGACAGATGCAACAACTTTTCCTTGATATATCATTAAGAGTCTAAGACAAGCTTCCCCCACAACTCCTACTATGCTGTCTCATCATGGCAGTGGGAGAATGCCTGGTTGGGTATTCCTGGGATGAGGGGAGCAAAGATTGCAGGGAGTGTATCAGGGGTGGGTTCTACTTATCTTTAGTACTGGTTCTGACGATGCACGTGCTTGGTGCATGCCGAACGGGCGCTCCGCGCAGGTGCAGTAACTTTTTTTGAGGAAAAAAACTTCAAAAAAGCATTCTGTGCATGCGCAGAGCACGCGGATCACAGAGAACGTTCAGTACGGGTGCGCGGGTGGGCCCAGCTCCCGGTCACGGAGAACCAATTTGGTGATGGCGCAGCATCACCGCTACCGGATCGCGCACTGGAGTGGATACACTGGAGTGTATGCCAAGAATATACTCTCCCAGGAAAATCTTCCAAGGTATGAAGTTCAATCTCAGCTTAAACAAGCACACAACAATACTGGACAAGAATGAAATAGGAAGATGCTGGAGGCAGATTATCACTTTAGTGACAATAAAAAAGGCATCAATTCATATTGTGTAGGAGAAACCAATGGTAAAATATTCCAGTATGGGAACAGTCCAGCCTGGAGAATGTATATCTATGTAGAGACTAAGAATCAAAACCAAGTTAACGGTACATAATCAATCAATCACACCAGCTTTCTAGTGGAAGCAGTAGTGAGATTTGGAACCTATTCTTCTCTCTCTTCTTGCCATCACTGTTTTGCTCCTCCAGTACTTTTCCAAGCAGAAAGGTACTGCTTCTCTAAAAATCAAAATAAAAAATTGTAATAACAGCATTTATTCAATTCAATAACCTTTATTGTAATTGTACATCATGTATACAATGAAATTGGTTTAGCCTCTACTGGTGCAACCCATAACAAAAAAAACAACAACACACAACCAAGACAACATGAATAGTATAGAGAATAATCCTTGTACAAGTAATGGGGGGGGAGGGGAAAGCCTAGTCAATGGTCATACATTTCCATATGTACATGGAGTGATTGTGATTGTGTTTAGGAGTCTAACAGCCCAAGGGTAGAAGCTGTTTTTAAACCTGTTTGTCCAGCTGGCTATAGTTTGGTGTCTTCTGCCTGATGGTAAAAGTGAAAAGAGACACTGGCCAGGGTGTGAATCATCCCTAAGTATCTTCCTTAATCTGCTGAAACAGTGAGACCTGGCAATATCGTCCAGTGGTATTTGAAGGCAACCAATGGTTTCTTGTGCTGAATTAGTCGCTCTCTGTAGTGCCTTCCTGTCCACAGCTGTTAAACCAGCGTACCATACTTTTATGCAGTATGTGAGGACACTTTCTATCATGGACCAATAGAAAGAAGTCATCAGCCGTTGTTCCACTTGATTTTTCCTCAGAACTCTAAGGGAAAATAAAAAATTGTAATAGCAGCATTTCAGAAGCTTATATAATCCAAATGACCCATACCCACTCAAGCTAGAGCAGTGGTTCTCAACCTGTGGGTCAGGACCCATTTGGGGGTCGAACAACCCTTTCACAGGGGTTACCTAAGACCATTGGAAAACATATATTTCCGATGGTCTTAGAAACTAAGACACTGCTCCTCTATCCATCTCCAGGTGGGTTCACCCACATACGAGTACCCGGTGTGATGACATCATCACATCAATCCCATCACATACACCCCATACAAATACAGGTGTATATGATGGGGTTGGCACCATAATGTACTTATGTGGACCAATCACATGTGTAGAGTAGCAAAATTACAGTTATGAAGTAGCAACGAAAATAAATTTATTGTTGGGGGTCACCACAACATGAGGAACTGTATTAAAGGGTCGCGACATTAGAAAGGTTGAGAATCACTGGGCTAGAGAATCATTGCAATAATTCATATATCAGGTCAAAAGACTTTTCTTGCCTTTCTGACTGTTTCTAAATCAGAGCCAGCCAACTCCAACTTCTATGAGAGTAAGAATTCTAACTAGAAATCTAATTCTGGCAATTAGAAATGTGCCTAGTCATATAATTGCTTTTCTCTGCCCTAAAACAAGATGTGCAAAAGAGACCCCATCATTTAACATTGAGCTCTGTTAAAATAGGTTGCTATTGGTCATACCAGAGAGTGGGACACTCTCCCACTCCCTATCACATTCCAAAGAGATGTATCTCTGCTCTTCAATCTAGGAAAAAAAGGAGAAATGATTACTTATTACTTGCTCATAAGATGTATTTGAAAATGAAAAAGGATTACATTCTTTGTGCATTATTCAGGTGTGCTTAGGAATCAGTTAGAATTACATATACCCCCAGATCCATCTTCATTTTGTTGTGGAAAAAGAAAGAAAAAAAGATGAAATGAAATTGAGGTGGAATGGAAATCCTTCCTATTTTTTTAATCAAGCCCTAATGTATGTAGGAGAATGCAACCTTGATTTTACCGTAGTCCCATTAATGTTATTAGATCCCTACTGCTACCAATATTACTCACTAAACTGATTTCTGTTCAAATATAAGTTGTACAGGCTTATATTTGTACAAGTTGTACATTTGTCCCCATGAACCAAAAATAATTTGGTCGTGATTAAAATTTAATATTTAGGTGATTGGGTTTCTATACTGATGGATCAGCTAGCCTCCATCAGATCAACAATACTGGGAATGATTCCAAAGAAACTATCCACCTGCAGAAGTGACTAGGACATTTATTAATAGGTCTGAGGCTCATACAACAGACAAAATAGAATTTTGGTGGAACTGATGTATAAATACATTGTTACAGACATGTTAAATCCAAATACAATTATAGTTACACCATTTCTAGTTCTTAGTTGTAAACCACTTATTTCTAGTTTCCTAGATTTGAACATGTTAAAGATAGATGCAATTACAGTTACATCATTTCTAGCTCTTTGTTTTAAACCACTTATTTCTGGCAGATTTGAAGAAATATGAAAACTAAGTATTTATTTATTTGGGTGTGCCAGTGGATTATATGTTTGATGATATGTAGAAATCTGAATTAGAAGATTTTGCATTCAGGAAGCATGAAATGTTATCACAGTCCAAATGAAGATATGATTTCTATGAGTCCATCTCTTGATGGCAAACTTAACTGAAAGACATATTCTGGCAGAAACTTCACAGGTTCTTTTAGAAAGAATAAGGAATAAAGTTATAAAAACGTCAGCTATTATTAAAAGTAAGCACACCTTAAAAACAATACAAATGCTAAATATTCATATAACATGGACAAATGTTTAAAAATTCATATATAATAAAGCCATCTTGTGGGCTTTCTGTGGGATTTCCAGATCTGTTGAAAAAACAAACAAACAAACAAACAAACAAACAAACAAACAAACAAACAAAATAGAAAACCATAAAGTTTGGGATGATGTTCCAAAGTTATGGCATAAAAGACTTGCCTCCTTGGTCCCATCAGATGGTTTTCCTTAACAGATGGGACACATAACACGCCCTTCCTGCTCGTTTTTCTTGCTGAAGGGTATGGAAGTCAAACATATGAAAGTAGTTTGTCATTGTTATTGTTAGTCGCGAAGTCGTGTCTGACTCACCGCAACCCCATAGACAACGTTCCTCCAGGCCTTCCTGTCCTCTGGAATCTATTTAAGCTCATGCCTACTACTTCAGTGGCTCCATCCAGCCACCTCATTCTCTGTCGTCCCCTTCTTCTTTTGCCCATCAATTTTTCCCAGCATTAGATTCTTCTCCAGTGAGTCCTTACTCATTTTTCATTATCTTCTTTCAATTTTCTTATTCCCCAATCTAGTCTACAGCAGTGAGGTTTTTCTGCTCATCTTCCCTCCAAGTAGAAAACAGGTCCAACCCTGCTTAGATTTAAAAAAACAACAACAAGAAGCAAGGTCAGATGTCACCTACTCACTACTGGGCACATGGTTACTGATTCTCAGCTGCTCAATCATTTCAGGTGACTACCCATGTCCTCACACAGGCAATAATAACTCTCTTCTCCCCCAACATACATTCACTTTGACTATGGTGCTGGATCCAATGACATAAGAAATACAGTTTCAGGATTTCTTCAGCCAGTAGTGTTTCTAAAGAAAATGACTCAATCAGAGGCATCAGAGTACTCCCTAGGCTTTGAATCAGGGGAAGCAAATTTCCGTCTGGTTTCAGGCCTGGCTACAGCATGGAGACTGCTTTGGTCGCACTGTTAGATGATCTCTGGCAAGCCTGAGATAGGGGTCATTCCTCTATCTTGGTGCTAGTTGACCTCTCAGCGGCTTTTGATACCATCTTGGCGGCTTTTGATATCCTTCTCCATGTCTAAGGGAGTTGGGAGTGGGGGGCACCATGTGGGGGACACCGTGTTATGGTGGTTCACTTCCTATCTCTCTGGTTGGTCACAGTCAGTGTTAGTGGGAGGACAGAGGTCGACCCCTCGGCCCCTCATTTATGGGGTGCCTCAGGGCTTGATCCTCTCTCCCCTCCTATTTAATATCTACATGAAACCGCTGGGTGAGATCATCCGACAACATGGGGTGTGATATCAGCAATATGCAGATGATACCCAGCTGTATATCTCCACCCCATGTCAGTGAGGCAGTAGAGGTGATGTGCTGGTGCCTGGAGCCTGTGAGTGTCTGGATGGGAGTCAACAGGCTCAGTCTTAACCCAGACAAGACTGAATGGCTGTGGTTATTGCCCCCCAGGGACTATGTTGATCTTCCATCCTTGGTTCTGGGTGGGGAGAAATTGTCCCCCTTAGAACGGGTTCGCAATTTGGGTGTCCTCCTGGATCCACAGCTAAGACTGGAGCAACATCTGTCAGCTGTGGCTAGGGCAGGGGTCAGCAACTTGTGGCTCTGGAGCTGCATGTGGCTCTTTCACCCCTCTGCTGCAGCTCCCTGTCATTCAAAATATGTGACACAACCGCCAATGTACGACACCCATCGGCGCACGATTTATTGAGCTTTTCAAGCCCCGGTAGGCCAACCATGGATTAATCCAAGAAAAGGAAAGTTTCAGAAAAAAACAGAAGGTTTAATTCAACTACATATGCTAGTTTTGTGGCCGTTCAAGAAATAGTCAGGCACGGGAAGTGTTTTGTGGCTCCCGGTGTTTTCTTTTCTGTGGGAAACGGGTCCAAATGGCTCTTGCAGTGTTTAAGATTGCAGGTATTCCTCCCATGTTTACTCTTTTCCATTGCCTAGTGAAACCAACAGTACTTTAAGGGGCTCAGCTTCAATTCACTTGTTCCTACTCTTAATGAAAAAAAAAAAAGGTAGGGGAAGCTATTACTTGCCACTCTTTTGAATTTAAATAGGCTCACGTAGACATAATATTTCTAGATAGAGACTGAATGATTCCTCTCCCGCAAAGAATGCTTCCCTCTTTTCCTGTAGTTGTAATTTGAAAACTAGCTTCAAAGGATACAAATCCTGCTCTGAAGCTAACCATGATGAACTAGATATGAGTATAGCTATGGGGCAAAATCCATACCCCGCATGACCAGAAATGTCCTTACATCATGGGAATTTATTTTCTTGTGTTTTCCTTAACTTGCCCAACTAAGTGGCAGTGCCTGGTCAAATGTAGTGCCTCAAAACGCTAAGTAGGATCATGACTAAATTGTACAAACTTGAAAATTTCAAGCCAATATGGAATTCAACTTTAGGAACTTGAAAAGAGATCCTGGAAAAAGGCCATATTGTTGTCAAGAAAATTGGATGGGCATGTCTTCAAAATCTCCATAACTTGAGCTCAACTTTTTTTGTATCATCTGGGTCCCAACACAAGTACTTTATCTGGCGTAGAAAGTTAGCACCCATCCCTCTCCTGGAAGAATGAAATATTCTAGGAAATATTACAAAGGCAGAATGTTATATTTCCCTGGATGAGAAAAGATATTTCTGTTTTTAAAGACAAAGAGCAGCTCCCTGCAGCTCTCTGTCCCCAGCAGGTATTTGATGCCCATTGAAAATGACTGGGCCAGCCTATCTACAAGACAAAAGAACTTCAGCTCCAGACAAAGTTAGCTATGACCCCTATATAGCCCCATGGGAGTCTGATATCAACCAATAGAATACATTTCTTGCACAGGAACAGGAAGCTCAAGGGCAAGGCCCAAGTGAGGGTATAAATACCTCTCTTTCTCCACTCCATATGGTCAGCTGCCCAGGACCTCAAACCCATGTGGTCCTGTCCATCAATAAACTATCTTTCCAAACAGCCTCCATATTTCCAGTGTTTTTCTCTCTGCTTGGAACTGAACCAAATGAATATTTCTTCAAACACTGGGGAAGGTCCCGCCACCCTTTAGACTTTCTAGATGGCTTACTGGTTTTGTGCCAGGATTATTCCTCACAATTTCACCAAAGGAACCCACTAAAAATGATCCAGAGGATCGATAAGTTAATAAAAAACAAACAAACAGATGAGGAACCATTTTCTGGGAAAGGAAATGGGAGAACGGAAAGATGTATTCAAATTCTTAAATATGGAAAAATATTTTATCTTCGTGTCCATTTAATATGACCAGTGGGAAAAATCTTACATCAACTGAATCTTACAAAACACCAGAGAAGTGGAAGAAACACTTGTTATTTTGCATGGCTAAAAAATTTTGATGCACAGAGAATTGTCATTTTCACTGCCAAAAAATATATTCAATTTTACAACCTGAAAAGTAGCATGTCTAAATCCAGTTTCAGAAGTAGGAGGCCAGGAAATAAGACTGGTGATCACAGAGTCGTTGAGGTGACACTTACCCTGGCATTTCCTATGAGCCAATGACTTCCCAATTCTATTCATCTAAAAATGTACAAACTGGCATCTACACTTTGTGCCAATCTGGGCCTTCTTTTGACTTTGTCTTCTGCTTTCTGCCACCTGAACTTCAGGTTGTGGTACTCAAACCTCCCCTGGAAGCAAACGTGTTCTCGTTTTTAAAGCTCATATTTCAAACAAGCTGAGACATTTTCCTTTTCTTTCTTCATCCTATTCAGGCAACCCCTGGAGTAATTGTTGGCACAACCAGAAAGAGGAAACATTTGTAAACAGAGTGAATTTACCTATGGATCTTTTTTCCAAGTACGGCTCTTAACAAAATAATCCTTTGGGATCTTTGGGTAGATATCAGAGCTTTTTTCCAGTTGATGGTCCAGAATTTGAAGAAATTGGGTTGGGCTATTCTCTGCCCCCTAGGTTGTTCTCTTCTCAGACCTGAAGGTCTGATCATGGAATGGTTTGGCAGCCCTTAAACAGCCTTTCTCTTTATCCTCATGAGAAACTACAAGCAAGTCTAAAGCACACACGAGGAATGCTCCATTCATCTGGCTCTAAGCTAGCAATCACCTCCACACCTTGAAACATAAATTTCCATAAAGCATGTGTTTGCTTTTGTATAAGTGTTGATTTAAAAATGAATCGCAGAAAAAAAATGTTAATGGAGATCTAATACTTATTTTCGCAGAAGCTGAATGATCTTTGCCAGATGGTTGATAAGCAATCTCCTCATGTTTCTTTTTCTTTGAACAGGGCTTAGTCAGAAGAACCTCCTGAGGTCACCTGTCTCCAGAGGATACTCTCTGATAGCTCTCCAACTAAGGCTGGGGCTTCACGGAGTAGAACGCGTTGACCTCCATCTATACGGCTCCCAATTCTTTGCAGGAGAAAAAGGAGAGCAGCCACAGATAGGGAAGTGGAAGAAAGCATTATATTCTTCTGTCAAAATAAGGATCAAAGTTGGGAATTATAAATATTTAAAGACCTGTTTCACTCCGGAATTTGTTTCTAGTTGGTTTCCACAATATTTTGCTTGAAACAAGCTCTTGGTTTAGATGGTGCTGTTTTCAGAGATTCAGTGCAGAAAGATAAATATTGCTTCTCCTCAAGAAAACCTGCATGGAGGACGTGAGTAATGTCCTCTAAAAGATTGTCCAGTTCTACTGAAATTGGAATTGACTAGGTAGTCTTTGTTTCTGGTCTGCAACCCAACAAGACAGACACAGACTTCAGAGGATAATTAGAACTGCAGAGAAAACAATGGCTACCAACCTG
>JANHFM010004838.1:61383-80305 GCA_032468115.1 Grayia smithii | reverse complement strand
TTCTGTTCTGTTCTGTTCTGTTCTGTTCTATTCTATTCTATTCTATTCTATTCTATTCTATTCTATTCTATTCTACATTCATTGGAAGTTCCTCAGTTAAGTTCTTGCTTATCAGCCCTAATTAGACTGGCAACTCCATTACTAAGCAATATGGTTGTTAAGTGGGACATCACATGAGCACAACTTGTGATTTTAGTGCTAGTTTCTCCATTGATTCTGCTTGTTGGAAGTTGGCTGTGAAGTGCACAAATAGTGAATATATTACCACAGGGAGGCTGCAACAGTGATAAGTGTGAGGACTCATTATAAAGTTATTTTTTTCAGTGCTGTCCAAAGTTTGAACAGTCTCTAAGTAGGGAAGTTATTAAGCAAAGAGTCTCAGTACTCCAAATGCCAGACGGTGTTTGATTGTAAGGTTATGAAAATGGATCACTATCACTAGTCTATGCACATTCCCTTTGAAATGTAATCTTAAAAGTACAAAATTTGTGGGTTCTTTTTTAGCCATCTGGACCATAGAATATGCATTCCAAATCTATAGATGAAAATGTTCAGAGGATCACAAATACAAAATGAGAATCTGATGGACATTTGGTAGATAATATATGCCTATATTTTTTCTAAAAAAAAGTTGTTTCATATACATTAAATATTAAAATAGCAATTATAAAATGTAAATTATGACTAATCTTTTCTATAATGTCCATTACAGGAGGTTCAGAATAGCTCCCTGAGCAGTTCAATGCAATGCAATGCTATGCTACAGGATGCAGAAAGTTAGCTATTTTGTCATTAAATTTTAGCAAAAACAATTTCCCATTGATATTAACACTATAGTACTGGAAAATTTTGAATGTTCTTAAAATAAGACATTAGAATGTAGGGTTTTGCTTCTCATATCACCTCAGAGCTTGTGAATATAATGAAATCCCATAAAATATAGGGCATTCTTTAAGCAGCATACCTGGGTGACCCAAAGGAACAGAAGCAGAAATAATGCAGCTTATTTCTCTCCAACCTCAATGTTCCTTGTAAAGAAAAAACAGCACTTACCTATTTGAATTTAAATTCTCTTCCATCCTTCTTGCTTCAAGGCAGGTTCATTCAGATTCCATTTCTGGAGTTTATGTTTATCTGTGTCTAGACAGGATATGTGGAAACAATGGATTGTATGTAGTTAAGGAATTAATAGTATAGACATTTTCATCAATAATTTATTGCTGCTCTTTGCTTGGAAGGTCACTATGTGTTGTTTTTCCCATCTCAACAAAGGCTGACTCTTGCACCAAGGCCTGAAGAACTCACCTAGTGGTGTTTTACATCATTGTGAATTGGAATAGTGATGTTGGGTTTGTTGTCAAAGTAAATGGCTTATTCCAATTAACTTTTGTATTAAAAAAGAGATTGAGTGATACATGCTAAAAGGAGAAAGAGAGAGTGAAAGAGGGAGAGAGATATTTCCAAATGTTACCAAAATACAAAAAGAGCATCCAAGGCAGTATCTACTTATGTGTTGCAAAATATGCTCTTGTTTTTCCAAGCTTCTGCTCAAAGAGTGTTTGACAAGGGGTGTGCCCTTCTTGAATTTATGTAAAGAAATTGTTCCTCTTGATGCAACTTGTTTTGTGAAAGCCACCCTGGGGCTGCTTATTTGTATAAGTGCTGCTCTATGTTCTCTACTGTTACAGTTTCAAGAGTAATGTAATTACAGACTAAGAAAGGTCTCCTGTTGCAAATATTTGTGACCTGCCCTGTGGCATTTTCTTAGGTTTTTAATGCAAGTGGTATACCCAGTATGAAGAGCTTGGCAGCAATTTGCCAAGCTAATGGAACTGCTACATATTTATTCAACTGCAAGGCCCACAATGTTCACTGTGACTTATTTCCAGGTAAATGTGGTAAGTGTATACCTTAAGTATCTCTTCTTGCATGAGCTAAAAAAATCTCATTTCCTTGTACATTTTCTCTTTTGTTAGATGTCCAAGCACTATTGGCATTTCAGAGTACTTAATAAAACAACAAGGCTTGGCTGAATGAATGCTGAAGATTTTGCTTATACAATGCTTCTTTTGTGTCCAGCTTGAATTGATTATTGTCTGCCCATTCTGCACCTTCACTTTCTTTCTATTCAAAAGAGTTTTCTGTTACCTACCACACTATTGTATTTCTATTAGTAACAGAAGCCCTCTGGGGAGAAAAGAAATTTACAAAGAAAAATAGTCTTGCTTATTTAGGGAATGAAAGTTCTTTCCCTAAATAATTTCTTATAATTCTATAAGCTTGCATTTCTATATATATCCATTTCAATTTTTTCAACACAGCAGTTTTTTAAAAAAATGCATAATACCCTTTCATCATATTTTCCCCCACAACAACTGCACTCTGAAGTAGATTGATTTTAGAGGGGAGTAACTGGCCTAGACTCACCAGTATGATTTTTGCCTAAAGATAGAACTGAATCACTTAAAGCACTAAACCACACTGGCTTTTATGTGTAGGTAGGAATCTTTTCTATCATGTATTTTTGTAGGCTTCTAAATATACATAAACATATAACAGGGTGCCAGAACAACAAAGTATGATAAAGTTTGCAATTGTTGCATCAGAATGTTTCCTATGTTGCAAAAGATTTCATATTTCCCTCAGTTGGAAAACATTTAAGGCTTATTTCCCTGAAGACATCTAAACTCCACATTCTACACTGAAAATCTGTTCCTCCTGAAAATAATTTTCCCCATAGAAATATTTGATGTCTTTTGAGAATAACACTAGTCGTATTGAAAACATATGTTTGGATCTGATCCTGCCTAACTACTCCTAGCTAGGAAGTATTCCTCTCAACTTCTCATATGTAAACTTAAAGAATGAATATAAGCCTAATGGGAGGATGATCCTCTAACAGACAGACAGACAGACAGACAGACAGACAGACAGACAGACAGACAGACAGACAAATAAAATAAGATGATTAGATAGACAGACAGATAGACAGATAGAGAGATAGCTATAGATAGATGACAGAGAGATAAACAGACAGACAGATAATAAACTGAAAAGTAGGACATTACTAAGTGTAAGCATGGAATTTGTTCACTACAGTGTGGTCTTTTCCTCAGTTGGTGAAATTATTTTTCCATGACAAATGTTTATTCATGTATTGTGAGTAGATATTTTTATCCTTCACAGTGCTGTTCTGAGCTGTTTCTGCTAGCTTGCAAAATAAGATTTTAAAAAAGATATCTATTTCTCTCTCTCTTTCTGTCTCATCTCTCTCTCTATTTCTCTACTTATTTTATCTATGTCTCTAACTTCTATCAGTCTGCCTGCATCTATCTATCTATCTATCTATCTATCTATCTATCTATCTATCTATCTATCTATCTATCTATCTTCTATCATATAAGCAAAGGCAGAATATTTGATACCACACATTTTCTGTCCCTTTCTGAGAAAGTCAGAAAAATGCTAATAACCTTATAAGTCTTTAAATTATAGAAGACTGTTTTATTGAATGTTAACACCATTCCATTTTTATCTGCAAACTGCTTAGGGATTTTATTATGGAAAGCAATAGATACAGTTTGCAAAAATATGATATTTTATGTAACTTTCGCAATTTATTCAAAAGCTAGACTTGATGGTTTATTTTCTACAGTAAATAAAAAAATACGCTTTTTCTAGTCACCTATATATCACTGAGGCTATATAGTTATACAGCTTTAAAGGTGGTTTTTTTTTTTTGTATATATCTACTCTCAAATTCTCAGGGTAGTATGTTTGTGCATGTGACTTTGCACAAACTAACATGCCCATTTTCTACTGTGCTTCTGGAAGTCTCTCTGATCTTCATCTGCAGCACTTTGGAAGGGAGGAGTTGTGTTGCTTCACTTGAAACCTTATCTAGTCTTAGTGAAACAGAGATATTATTTCTCAATGCCAAACAAATGGCTTTAGGAAATACAACCATGATATATGAGGAAACATAACATAGTTTAGAAACCTTAAGTTATTATGGTCCAGCTTTCTATCATGCATTATCAAGAAACTACCTGATAAAAAATTGAATTTAGAAAATTGTAAACTAAATTGTTTTATTTCTTCTCACTTTGTTTACCAAGTTTTTTTTTTCCTTCCATCATTCTTATTCTTGAAATAGATAGATTTATATTTCTGTTGATTAATTTTGGGCTTTAAGGAAGTTCCTACTGGGAGTGTCCTGAGTTTTTAAATTTTTCCCCAAATAATGCTGAGTCATCTGTAGAGGTTATGCAAGCTCTCCAATGACAAATATTGTGTGACATTTCTTTGGATACTAGATGAAATAAGTAAAACTCACATAAAACCCCTAAGTATTAAAGTGGCTTGGTTAAAAAACTAAACCATGTATGCAATCTCAAATATGTTCTTTCAGAAATGGGAATATGTGCTGAGAGACATCTAGTTCTTGTCTGGTGGTAATGAGTCAGTTCTCTTTTAACATTTTAGAAGGGATTCAGACAAAAATATGACTTTCATACATGACTTTTTATTTTTTATTCTCCAAGTCCTCAGAAGCAATTCAAAAGCAATCTATGATTACGATATCTCCACTTCCATTGGCTTGGAACAGAGGTTTTGATGGAATGTAAGTTGGATCCCTTTAAAATGTCTACAGACACTTGTATTAATTTAATAATGTCTAAATAAGCCTTACAAGTTGAGTTACAAAAATGGCTGAGTTTTCTTGTGATCTCCAGAATGTTTAGCACAGGAAATATGTGCTCATTGCCACTGATGTCATTTAGCCTACTTTAACATAGAGTGTCAAAGTCACGCCTGGGAAAACAAGCTCAGATGACTGCCAGCTTTGAGTGTCTGCTGAGAATTGACTGGAGTTTACTTTCAAGTAAATGGCAATATATTTACTCAGAAGTAAATCACTTGTCCTCTTAATAAATATGCATGATAAAATTGCCAACAAGAACCCCAAAGCAAATTACAAATACTATTGAACTGCATGCAAATAACAATATGCATGATTATGGAAATCAAGGTAGTCATTAAACATATCAATTTTCCTACTTGAAGGCATACATGTATAAACCATCAAAAGAGAATACAAAATTCCCATGGACTTGAAATAACTTTTAAAGCAGCAGAGTACATTCTTAGACAGTGTATATGAATGATTAATTCAAAGCCAATGTGCAGCATATTTTGCCTTATTACATGAAATCCAGAAGTGTGCTTCAGTTTGCAATGCCTGTAATTGATAATTATGAATAAACAGGCATATCTCTTAGAAGCCTACACAGAGATCCTGCTTCTCACAGGCCTATGGATTGTTACAATATTATTGTATTGGATTGTTACAATATTACTAGTCATTTGACTACATGCATATTTAAAAATCAACAACAATATAAGTTATATTCATGCACTGGAGACATTCATACTTGGCCAATAAAGAATCCTATCCTATCCTATCCTATCCTATCCTATCCTATCCCATCCTATCCCATCCTATCCCATCCTATCCCTCATATCATCTTCTTATATCCAATTCAGATATATATAAAGCATAGGTGTAGCCATCACATTGTTATTGACAACTCTCCCATCTGTATGTCTGAAATTCTTGTAGTTTAATGTGTTTCCTCTTAATGAATTTAAATAAAAATAAAATTATATAAAAATTATAATTTAGATAGTCACTAACCATTCTTTTTAAAAATTTTATAAAAATTTGTTAGCAAGAATAACTTGGCTTTTAATGCAATTTTTTTAAAAAAAATCTAGAATGTTTTTACTAAGTCAAACAAAATGGTAAATGAGGATATTCAGAAATACACAAATAATGTTAAGACTTAATGGATAGACTCATCTATTACACTAAGACAAATTATATAGTATATTTAACATTAAACATGTTTTGTTTGTTTTCTGCTTATCTGATTGTACCCAACCCCTACTTCAATAACCCATTCAAGACATTAAGCATTTTGGGGATCACCTGATTTCTATGAATGGGTTTTGTGGATATGTAGCGGCTTATAACAGCTATTTCTTTGGATATAAATGCTGTTGTTATTAGTTACGAAGTCATGCCCAACCCATCATGATCCATGGACATTGTTCCTCCAGGCTTTCCTGTCCTCTACCATCCTCTGGTAAGCTCACACTTACTGCTTCAGTGACTCTATCCAGCCACCTTATTCTCTGTCATCCCATTCTTCTTTTACCCTCAATCTTTCCCAGCATTAGGCTCTTCTACAGTGAGTACTTCCTTCTCATTAGGTGGCCAAAGTATTTGAGTTTCATCTTCAGGATCTGGCCTTCTAAAGAGCAGTCAGGGTTGATCTCCTCTACGACTGACCGGTTTGTTCGCCTTGCAGTCCAAGGGACTCGCAGGAATCTTCTCCAGCACCAGAGTTCAAAGGCCTCGATTCTTTGGCGTTCAGCCTTTCTTATGGTCCAACTTTCACAGCCATACATTGCAACTGGGAAAACCATAGCCTTGACTAATCAAGTAAGCTTCAATTGTCAAAGAACTATTCCAGGATAAAGGAAATGTAAACACATTGTAGATACATAGATTTGACAACTAATATTATATATACATTTTCTTTAAAGTGTGCTTTATTTATTAAGTCTTTTCTATTTTTACATTGTGACTAGGAGGAAAGGGAGCGAGGGTGTATTTTTGTCTAGCTTAAGCAGTCCTGTTATATTTTTGCTGTATGTTTACAATTCTGCAAGATGCAGAGTAACAACAGTGCCTTTGATTATAATAGAAACTGTAATAACAATATGACCCAGAAATGTGTTTTTGTTCGCATATTAGCAACTTGGCTTTATTACAAGTCATAATTGTCTAAAACTCTTTTTTATTCTTTTTATAGCCTGCTACTAGAAAATAAACAATATCTTCTATGCTGTACTTCCCTCTACTGTTAATACAAAAAAAGGGGCTATACCAAAATGTATTGTAGGGTAAATAAAGGTAGTACCTGAAGTGACTATAAGTACAAGTAGAGATCGCCAACATACAACAGACACTGAAATCAAGACAACAAGTTCTGATTTTACTTTACATCTTTTTTTTACAAGTCATGTTTTTCTATTTCTGTTTGAGTACACAATTTTTGCACAAACTGCATAATCCAGATTTTCTTTGCAAACTTTACATAATTCTAGAACTGAAATACAAAAAAATCAGTGAAGACTGTTCTTTCAATTTAAATTAAGTTTTTGTACGAAGAGTTCAATAAAGGTATCTATAAAATATCTATTAAAAAGAACAGGCATATGCTTATTTATGCGAGAGAGAGAGCGAGAAAGAAAGAAAGAGAGAGAGAGAGAGAAAGGGAGGGAGAGAGGGATCCTCTTACAGTTTGAAATAAAAAATAAATGAAAACAAAACCAGATAATTCCTTTTCTACACTTGCCTGTTCCACCAGTGACTTTAGGGTACCATCTGTTGATCCCTATCCATCATCTATTCCTTCTGTTTTTACTTACTCATGGATGTCTACGGAGGAAATGCAAGATACGTTGGGATATCATTTCATGAATCCAACTCCTTTTGCATTTATATCTTGATGTTACACTCAAGGGTAAAGGTAAGATTAAACCTTTTGTTTTATTATTTTGCTATTTTATGTTTACATTTATTATTTATTTTTTTCTGTTCTATTGTTGTAAGCTGCCCAGAATAGCCCCAAGGTGAGTTGGGCAGCAAATAAATTTAACAAATAATAATAAATAATAATAATAATAATAAATAATAATAATAATAATAATAGAGGATCAGATGTTTTCTATTGTGTTGATGAAACTTCTATTCGCTATGGATTACTAGCAAATTGTGCTGTCCTGATCAGTTTATGCATTATATGACAGACTAAGCAATTTGTGGACTCTTGGTTTTGCTCTCATTAGCTGTGAGAAGCTGCAGAAATCACTGTCTTCAAAAAAAAGAGGGTAGCTTGGACTGTGAGATTTTATCTATCATTTCCATTTTCCTTCTCCTATTCTGTAGATATCCGTCCTCTCCATTCTTTATATAAACAATAAATGCTAATGTCTAGATCCCTCGGAGTTTGGTTCAAGAAGTAGGAAGTCAAGTATTTTGACAATCCATTGGCACATTTCTAATGTATTCAGCAAAACAGCAGCTGATGAAGGTGATCAAAAACTAGGGAGAAAAAGACCAGCCAGTGAATTCCTTCGTGATCCTATTCAATATAGATTACTTGACTTTGACTTTGTCATAGTGAGTGATGAAGCATAACAGAACTTAGACATCTTGTGACTGCTTTCAGATGCAATCAGCTTAAGGGGGAAAGATCTACTTGAACAGTGGTCCAGTTAAAAACAACTTAAGATTATTCCATGTGGTCTGGGTAAAAATGGAGACAATGTCATAGAGACACAGAACAAATATTGTGGCATATTTGTGTTATTGTTAACAACAAGTCTAGAAAGTCTTCTGGTCACTGAGCATGACAGTTATATAACATAATAGGTATAGAGGTACATCTACTGAAAACTCAACAAGCACCTGAGATATCTCAATAAAACTCAACAAGCACCTGAGAAGAATTATGAATACAGAATACTAGAGTTGGAAGGGACCTTAGAGTTCTTCTAGTTTAACCCCCTGCTCAAACGGGAGACCCTATACCCTATTTGATTTC
Organism: Grayia smithii; assembly: GCA_032468115.1. Classification (NCBI taxonomy): domain Eukaryota; kingdom Metazoa; phylum Chordata; class Lepidosauria; order Squamata; family Grayiidae; genus Grayia; species Grayia smithii. The sequence continues at coordinate 71,627 of JANHFM010004838.1, read as the reverse complement.
AGACAAGTGATTATCCAATCTGTTCTTAAAAACTTCCAGTGGTGGAGCACCAAAAACTTCTGGAGGAAGCCATTCCACTGATTAGTTGTTCTGTAAGGAAATTTATCCTTATTTCTAGGTTAGATGTTTCCTTGATTAGTTTCCATCCATTGCTTCTTGTTCTGCCTTCAAGTATTTTGGAGAATAGACTGACTCCCTCTTCTTTGTGGCAACTGCTGGGGAGGATGATGTAAATCTGAATTGTGTTAGAATGGATAGAAGCACTCAAGCTCTACCTGAAGACCAAAAGTGCTCTATATGCCTCTGTGGGAGCATAGATCAGCCTAAAATTAAGGGATTAATAGGTTGCTAATTGTTAGAAAGGTTTCCAAAATATATATGCACTGATCATATGCTAATTATAAATATGCAAGTAGTCCTGGACTGATAACCATTTGCTTAGTGATTGTTTGACAGCACTGAAAAAAGTGACTTATGACTTTTTTCACACTTATGACCTGTGCACCATTGCCATGATCATATGATCAAAATTCAGATACTTATCACCTGGTTTATCTTTATGACAGCTGCAATGTCCCACGGTTATGAGAAAACTTTTGTGACATTCTGACAACCAAAATCAATGGAGAAGTCATTGTGATTTACTCAACAACTGTGTTACTAACTTAACCTCTGTGATAATTCACTTAACAAGTGTGACAAGAGAGATCGTAAAATGGGGCAAAACTTAAGACTTAACAATCAAAGTTTTGGGCTCATTTGTAGTTGTAAGTGGAGGTCTACCTGTATGCACATTTAGGCAAAATTTGAATTGGATTCTTGGTGTTCTCTGACCTTGATTTTTTTCTTCTAGGTATTACCCAAGGTAACATCTTCACTGTTAGAATGTGAAGTGAATGATCTGTAATGATGTTGTGAATTCAAAGGGTGAAATTTTTACTAAAGGTATATAAATACCAGGTGATTGTTTATTTATGTTGTCTCTTATTGTGATAGTTTATAAGATTTAGTTATTAGATATACTGTAAGGAAGAAAAAGAGAAAAAAATGTTTGTTTTAAAAAATAAATAAATTATAGATTAACCTTGTTTAGTAAAAGTTTAGAATTTTATAAAACCTAACCTTACTTAGAGCAGGCCCATTAAAATAAAAGATACTTATGCAGCACCAGGAGGGAACATCAATATTTATGCATCCTAACTATGTTGCTCTTTTCAGTAGAGCAGTATATCAATTAAATTGGTTAGTAGTATTTTTTCCACTAGCATTAACATGATGGTGCATAACAAATTGAATATATTAAGCAAAGCAACAACAATTTTTTTAAAAAAACCTTATTTGAAGCCAATACAGCAACATAGCTGAACTAAGATAGTGTGTGTCTTAATTTCTTTTTAAAAGAAGAAGCTGAGAGTGAAGTATAATGTCTGATCTGAAGATAGAGGATCCCACTATCTGGAAGTGATGCAGGAGAAATCCCTTCTTCACATGACTGACAAATAGAATAATTATGAGCATATGTGCCAGGAACAGTTTGGAGGACATCTCCTTTATCAGCACAGACGTGAATTTTCTTCTAGTACTTCCTGTGCCTTTTTACTCTTTCATTGACTAGCACAATTAAATATATCATCTGCTTAATAAAAAGTTTCCAAAAAAGACAGCAAAAATGAATCTCTACTTCCAAGCCTACTTTCTGCAAAACAACAGATAATGTAAAAATATATTCAAAAGTACTAAAACTGTTCCAGATTAAGCAATCTTGACTATTTTGGAATCAAGCAGAATACATTGGGCAAGGTGAAGATTTAATCATTGTAGGTGTCAGGGTTCCAAGTAACACCTCCAACCAAGTAAGACTCTGAGGCAGGCATTTCCTCAAAGCTTCATTCTATTAGAGGTGTCTTACTGGCACATCTGGGAAAACCTGAATCTGAAGCCTCCTGGGTTTTCCCCACCCAAAGCAAAGTCAAAGACCCTTCCTCTGCACCCACATATCCATCACATGGTTCAGTCAAATCACCACCCTAACTGTCTCCTAATCACACTTATCCAGGTGCAGGCTGAATGTCCTCCCAGTGAAAGAATATTGTTGTTATGACTATACATCTATGACTATTTATTTATTTATTTGTTAAAATTTATATGCCGCCCTCCTCCCGAAGGACTCAGGGCGGCTAACAGAGATTAAAACATACAATAACAATAACAAAATTAAAATCCCAATTAAAACCAATTTAAAATTTAAAAATATTAAATGTTGAAAAACCCATCATCAGATTCAGCTGATTTGTTGAAACAGCCACATCTTCAGGCCCCGGTGGAAGGAGCGGAAGTCGGGAGCTGTCCGGAGCTCAGTGGGTAACCCATTCCAGAGAATGGTGTGCCCACAGAGAATGCCCTACCCCTGGGTGTCTCCAGCCGACATTGTCTGGCTGACGGCAACAAGGAGGAGGTCAGCCCTGTGGAAACACCCATGACGGTGGGAGGAAGGCAGGAGGTGGTCCTGCAAGTACTATACATCTCACCCTGTCACCATCCAACCCCCCCTCCCCCATGGAGTAGTAATACAGTCAAGTCAATCTTATGATCAACTCCATCTCCATTCGGAGATGGCCTGCTGACAAAACTACATATTCAGGGTCTTTTGGAAAAACAATAAGCTACAAGGTGGGAGCCATAGTGAAGGGGCCATCAATAGAAAGCTCTATTTTGTGGTCCACCAGTTGTATATCCCTAATATTTGGGACCCTGCTTTTGGTGGTGCAGGTAGATATAATAGGGAGAGGTGGTCCTTCAAATCACCTGGCTCTAAGCCATATAGGTTTTAAAGATGATAACCAGCATCTTGAATTGTCCCCAGAAGCAAATTGGCAGTGCAGCTCCCACAAAAGAGTTAACACATCCATAAATCTACAAGCACACTAAATTGTGTAGACCACTGTATTCTGAACCAACTGAAGATTCAGAAGCACCCTTTTGTATTACACACTGATTCAATCAGGGTCAGTTCAATAACATCCACTACCAAAGATGGTAATTCTCCCATAGACTTAATTGACTAACCTGATTTCCCCAAAATAAGACATCCCCTGAAAATAAGCCCAATTGGGCTTTTGAGCTCATGGCAATAAGGCCAAGCACTTATTTCAGAGTTCAAAAAAAAATATAAGACAGGGTCTTATTTTCAGGGAAATACCATATGAAGAGATAGCAATCAAAGCACATTTGCTAGGGAAGGATATAATTGCCTAGAGTTGTACGATAAGCAGCGAAACAGATTTTTTAAATAAATATTTAAATTTATTTAATTAAAGTATAAATTAAAATACACTTTTAAAAGATGATAGCTACCTAGCTGGTTAGCTAGATGATAGATAGATAGATAGATAGATAGATAGATAGATAGATAGATAGATAGATAGATAGATAGATAGACAGACAGACAGACAGACAGACAGACAGACAGACAGACAGACAGAGTGGTGGGCCGCTGCTGATTTGGATTGGTTCGTGAGAACCAGTAGTTCTGACCAGTGGTGACCAGTGGGTGGGCCCTATCCCATCCTATATTGCCCTGTTTTTGAAGCTGCACACATGTGTGGAAGGCTGAAAGCACGCTCACATTTTCGGTGCTGAGCGTACCGGTTACAATATGTGATGCCCACCGATAGATAGACAGACAGACAGACGGACAGATAGACAGACACCCTGTTTTCCCAAAAATAAGACATCCTCTGATAATAAGCCCAACTGAGCTTTTGAGCACGTGCTAAAATAAGCCTCCCCTCAAAAATAAGCCCTCCCCAAAAATATTTAAACACAGACCTGGAAATCAAGTAAGACAGCAAGAAGAGCCCCATTTTGCATGCGTCCCAAAATAATAAGACCTCCCCGAAAATAAGGCCAAGTGCTTATTTCAGGATTAAAAAAAATGTAAGACAGGGTCTTATTTTTGGGGAAACACAGTAGATACCCAAAGAACCATTAAGCTATGGCTTTAAATATAATTTTCATTTGAGATTTTCCATGTTACCCGGATCTGTTATTACTTTCTATGGATTAAGAAGCTAAGTGTGTTTGTTATTTCTACAATTATTCAGATCTGATCATACCAAACTATAGATGGTGTTTATTAAAAGACACCACTTATACAATTCACAAAGTATGTTGAGCTAATTAAATGAAACATCAAATTCTGAATTCTAATTCTAAATTCTAAAACTAATTTGCTTTTGCTATTTCTCATGGTTATTTTTCCCTCTATTATGCCAGTGACTCAATGCAGTTTTGCAGTGGGAAATGCAAAAACCTCTTTATAACAGAAATAAATACTAATCTTAAATCTAGTGTAGCCTATTATCAAATAAGTCTGTTCTGCTTACTTCAGCATAAATAAAAAACTTGCAAGGACACTCTTCTATAAGAATGTATGTACAAGTTACATTACCCACCAAAGACCTATAACAAGTTTTATGCTGTGGATTTTTCCTATGTTTCTAATAAAAAAACTATAATATCTTGCCTTAGGAATTCAATTTACAATAGATTTTCAATGTGCTTTAGATTTAGAGATTGTGCCTACATATATCAGTTGTATTATTAAGCCTAGGACTCTACCTCATCCAAATATATAGCAGTAGTATTTTTGCTGTCGATACTATATATATACTATTTGCCTGTGTTATATTTTTGACTAAAGCTCTAAAATATAACATAGGTGTTTTTTTAAATTACTATGACAATTTAACAATTAAAATTTAATTTAAATTTAAAACAGGTGAGCTCCCGTTACTTGTCCCAGCTTCTGCCAACCTAGCAGTTCGAAAGCATGTAAAAAATGCAAGTAGAAAAACAGGGACCACCTTTGGTGGGAAGGTAACAGCATTCCATGTGCCTTTGGCGTTTAGTCATGCAGGCCACATGACCATGGAGATGTCTTCAGACAGCGCTGGCTCTTCGGCTTTGAAACAGAGATGAGCACCGCCCCCTAGAGTCGGGAACGACCAGCACATATGGGCAAGGGGAACCATTACCTTTATCTTAAACTATCCTTTAGAGTTAATCGAAACAATCCCTCCTTTATCAACTAGCAGAGAATAATATAGACTGCAATTCACTTGGGCTCCATGGTTGAGAAAATAATGCATTTGCACTTGCAGCAATTAGAGACATCTAGAAATGTCTATGGAGTCATGGGAAACAGAAGAAGGCTAGATCTAGTTTTCTAAATTCAAATCTAGAAAAATCTCCTGCCTCTAAATAACGTTAAAGCTATGAAAAAAGTAGAACCTACGCTTTACCAGTTTCCCCACTCTCTGTTGACTGTGTACAGTACTACAAACCCTGCTGACTCCAGCAGCATTAAATAAGACTGAGCAAAATGATCAGAAGAAATGGGGAAAGACTGAAGTAGCCACAATGGTGGGGAGTTTGAAAAGGCAATTCAGAATTAAAACAGGATGCTGTTGGTTTTGCTGCCATGCAATTTCCCACTAGAAAGACCAAACTTACAATTTCTCTAGAAACAGGAAGACTCACATGCTTATTAAGACACAGACAATTTAATGTTAAAAATATTCATCCTCGAAAATAAGAATCCTGCTGCCTATTCTAAAAAGCTCAAATAGACATGCATCTGATCTGCCACAGAATATGTTAAAGATGCCTGTAAGATCTATTAAAGAGCAAAGTAATAAGAAAAAAAGCAACAGGAAATGGAGTCTGCCAAATTCTCATTGTGCTGAACTTGTATTCTAATAAATGAAGCTTTTAAGCAATTTTGTTTTGCTTAACACGTTACAGAAAACTGTATGGCAGTTGTCCAATAAGGGAGAACATTTCAATTTCAAGAACTCTACTTAGCTAAGGTAAACAGGAAGCTTTACCCTAAAGTCACACTGAAATGCTGAAAGCAGATACTGAAAACGGGATAAAATTTCACAGCTGTTACATTGGAAACATTTTACTTACCTGAAGAATCACTAAATCAACTGTATGTTTGTTTTACAGTATGTACTTTTCCTCCTCAAAAACTTCTATCTTGTCAAATTATATTATTCTGCAGACTACAGCTTACCAAATAGGGCAAGAGAAGGGCCACGTTCCTCTCCCCAGTTTGGCATAACATGGCTAATGGTGATAAGTGCAGCAATACCAACAGGTCTATTTCTCCCATTCAGAGAAAGAAACCTGTACAACAGGGGTGTCAAACTTGCGGCCCGCGGGCCGTATGCATCACACACTGGCCACACCAATCCCAGTTTAGCGAAGGGGGAAAAGTCACGATGTGTCATGTGACAACGTGACGCTGCGAGTTTGACACCCCTGCTATACAATATTTATGACTAGCATCTCTGGTAAGCAGATTTTTTGCTTAATTATCCAAAGTTCAATTTGCTTCAGAGAGTGTAGCTAATACAGGGGTGTCAAACTCGCGGCCCACGGGCCAGATGTGTCACATGCTGCCTCCGCCCCCACCCAGTTTAACGAAGGAAGAAAAGTCCCGATACATCATGTGATGCCGCCATGATCCTACGAGTTTGACACCCTTAAGGTAATACATTTGGAGTACTAATTGGCGCTTCCAAGTCAGGTTGAATACAGCTTCAGAACAAGGGACCACGCATAACAGGAGAGGGGAAAAAAGATTAAACTCTTCTACAGGTCTCAAACCCATTGCTACATGCAAGGAAAGAGATTTATGCTACTTAATATAACACATTTATGATAGGTAAGTTCATTCCACCCATGTTCCTATGAAGATTACTTCCTATAAAGAATCATTTTTGCAAGAGGTAACATGCAACTCGGGTCACTTTTGAAGAATTTTTATTAATTCTGTAGGTGAAGTGGGAGTTACCAAAATCGATCAGTGTTTCCTCCATCCTCCCTCAGTTGAGAAAGTGATAGTGAATAAGTAAGCTAACTAACCTCCAAAGAGATCCACCTCAGCAGCCGCAGGAGCAGCACCGGTGGTAGTTGCAGAAGTAGTTGCTGTGTCAGCAGTTGCAGCAGGAGGAGCTAGGATGGGTTCTGGTGCAAATGGATCTGAAATCTGTGGTTCAGAGGTAACACTGGAAAATCCAGCCAAACTGTCTACATGTGTCCATACAGGAAGATCAAACAGGAACAGTAAGCAGAAAAGGCCAAAATAACACTAGATTGCACAGTAAAATAAATTGAACAGAGACAGGCTTAGCCTAATTGAATATTTAAACATTTCAGCTGGAAGAACTGCTTAGAAATCAAGCATTACTCACCCTCTCCCAGGAGGTCTGTGACAATGTCCATTAAAAGACAGCATTGTAAAGAAATAAGGAGGGTTAAGAAAGTCAATATGCATGCTACTCAGCAGTCACTCTCTGCCAAGATGGGGCTATTTCAAATCAGCAGGACCCTGCTCTAAGTCCAGATATGTCATAGGTATTGGCATGCAGTTTTACAGGATGCTGTCATTTTTCTTTTTCCAAAGCACCTAGAAACAAAGACTTAAGTGACTAAGGCTTATCTCAACCCATCTCTGACACAGCCCTATCCAAGTACAAACTATAGTTGACAGCAAGAATTAACTTGATATGTTTAGCAAATAGTTATTATTTTTTTCAATACCATGAACCTGAAACTGCTTGAAGAAATGGCACAGCACTTCACAACCTAACTGGTAGTAAAATCAGCAGAGATATGTGCTTTTAAACATTGATTTTAGAAATCACAGAAGCAAGGCAGTTTGAAAAGTTTAGAATAAAGCATCTCTGCTTGAATGCAAATTAACAATTCTAATAGTGGGTTTATAATTTGGTTGTAATGAGCAATGACACCGAAGTCTTAAAACTGCTTTTATTACACAGGTTTCCTGCATTTTATACAAGTGTGTTTTTCATCCACTGATAAATAAAAAAAAGATTTTTCCCACCTTTGAAGCTGCAGAGGTGAGCAAAAACTGCCTGAATAGCTGTTCTATAATTCTTATCCCTTCCAGGTCAAGAGTGAAAAAAATGGTAAGCTTATTTGTCCATTTGGAAGGAAGACCCAAAATGCAACCAAGCAAATATAGTGAAGCAAGGGAGGCAACTGCTTTGGGATTTACAGAAACCCTCTCATTGCCATTTCTGCCCTGTGCTTCCAACAATTGTGATAATTTCCCTCAGGAAAATTTTCTCCTTGTTCCAGAAATTGTCCAATTGAGGTTAACTGAGACTGTGCCTAGGAAGAAGCTATCCAACAGTAGAAGGGCAGCCTGAGCCTTAATTCTGGTATAGGATTTGTAATGACAATGCCAATCTTGTTTTGGGTAGTATGGCCCATTTCCAGAGAAAGATATTGTTTGATGGTTTGATAGGCAGCCCAAAACATTCCATATCATGGTAACTGAGCAAGCAAGGGAAAGAAGAAGATAGACTCCAGTTCTTGGGTAGCTTTAATGTATTTTGCTGCAAAGCTGCATTTGAACTTGTTGGTTGGCTTGTTTGCTGCCGTTCTGCCTCTCAGTTACTTTAAGGAAAAAAATTCTTGTTAAGTGAGGGTGAGTAGATTATTGCTTCTGTGCTGCCCTTACCTCAATATTACCCCCATTTGTTATTATCAGTTGATGGATTTTGTGCATTATGATCATGAAAATCTTTTGGCAGTAATTAGCTAATTCATCTAGTAACACTGATCATCAAAAGCAATTTCCTTAAATTACAGTTTTTAAACATTAAATGTAGCGCTGTCCTTTAGAAACCATGGAAAAGTCACATCTTTGTTCAATTCTGTAACCCACTGGTTACAGTAGTTGTTCTGTAAAACTATCCCAGTTGGAGCAGTACTTGTTTCTAGAAAAAATACTGCATCTTCTATAATTGCCAAAATAAAAAAAAATAGATCCTGCAGGAATACAATCCCTTCCTTCACTGTTGGAGCAGTGTTGATATAGGTATAGGATTAAAAATAAATGTCCCCTCATCCTTCCTGGAAAGACTCTTGAGACAATTCAGATATATGCGGATGTACTAAACAATTCTTGCTTTGATAGGGAAAACTGGGGAAGGAAAAAGATAGCGAAAACAATATTTCATTAAGTCTCAGAAAGGAAAGATCTATCTGCATTGTTCCCTAGGATAGGACATAGTTGGGATTTTCTCTTTACATTTGACTTCCTTAGAGAGCAGATGCATAGAAGAAAGCAGGCAGCTGACAATACATTTATTTTCTTCCCCTTTTTTTAGCACTGCCAAAGCATATATTAAACAAATGCAATGAAATGAAGAAGACCTCTGGATAGAACTAGATTTAATTTAATTTTATTTAATTTATTTAATTTATATGCCGCGCAACTCCCGAAGGACTCTGGGTGGCTCACAACAGAAGCGGCTTTACCACTATGAAGATTGAGGGAACCAATTCAAGTGGCAAAAGCTGAAGAGAGAGCATCCTGATTGTTTACATGTATACATTACATGTGACCTTATAGCCCAAAGGCCAAAAAGCAATCCTATTGAGTTGTCCAAGTCTCTTGGCCTCTTTTTCTGTTAGAGAATAAAGGCAGGTGGGTGCCACATAACCTGGCGTGCCACTCTTGGGTATAGTGAACGATACCATTAAAAAATTTAACCCATGATACCTATGATAAGTTTGCTACATCAGACAAGGTTTCCCCTTTGCACATTGTTAGAAACAGATTTAATGCCACTTGTAATGTTGTCAAGAAAAACATTATATAACTTAAAATGCTATTTTTAAATGACTAAAATCTGTGTGTGCTATTGGTTTTATGACAGGCTCGATATTCTCAATAGATGTTAAAAAAAATGTTCTGAGTTCCAACAGTATCCACTGACGTTTCCAACCTCCTCTATTTTAAATGGCAATTTAAAACATTCAAATTTTAAATGTCAAATTCCTTCTGTAGAAGGAGAAAATTAAACCCAACAGAATTAGGAATATAGTAATTTGATAATTATAGGCCAATGAAATGTAAAATGAGAAACACATTTCAGAATTTCTTTAGATTCAACCATAGGCTGATTCATGAAACAAAACCTTCAGGATACACTTGTTTGAAACATACAACGGAATAATGTCAGTATTAAATTGTATTCAAAAGTATTATTCTGAAGTTAAAATATGTTGTAAGGATGAAACTTTAAAATTCACTATAATTTCATCCCCTCAAACTGGATATTTCTGGAGAATAGAATAGAATAGAATAGAATAGAATAGAATAGAATTCTTTATTGGCCAAGTGTGATTGGACACACAAG
>JANHFM010004838.1:14750-29864 GCA_032468115.1 Grayia smithii | reverse complement strand
CGGCATATAAATGCAAATAATAAATAAATAAATAAATAAATAAATAAATAAATAAATAAATAAATAAATAAATAATATTCAGCAGGCTTTTTGGTCAGAGCAGCATTTTTTGTTTGTTTGTTTATTTTCTCTTGCCACTACCCATGATCATTTTAATATGTCATTATGGCAGCCAACTATGCTGTTCTATTTGTGCAGAAAATCAAGACAGGATGGAATATTGGCACTTCCCATAATGAAATTATATTATACACCAAATCTATGTTGTTATTACATTGGTTCTGGTTATTGAAAAAAGAATAATTCAGAACAGGGAATTCTTTTATCAATTTCTGTTCTTTGTGACAACCTCCCCACAGCTTCCATCATTTGAGATTTTAAAATATCAAATATCAAAATGCATTCATTGCAGAAGCTTAGATTACTTTGCTCTTCTAATATAAAATGCTTTCTAAATTAATATAATTTCATCTCTTATGCCATAAGAGGAAGTTAGACTTGAGTCATTATTTCCTGGAATTGCTGGCTCAAATGTACATACTGTATGTTCACAAAATCTGATATTCTTGTGCCACTCAAGGGATATGTAGATGTACATCTTGTCTTCTCGTTAAAAGACTTCCCTTTTATATTTTTATTTGGATGATAAGATAACTCTTTTCTGTTCCCACAGTTTATATTGATTATTCAAGCCTGACTTCCAATTTGATCTAACAATTAGAATATTAGGCAAGAATTGGTTTCTAATCTCTATTATGTCTAGTTAATCTATCTCCCAGATTTATTGTGAGATAAAATAACCATATGAAAAAAAGGACATGTTGGAAATAGGTATTAAGAAAAGGTATTTCTTGGGGAATATACCTTAATAAACACACATACAGAAAGCTGACTATTGCAATTCCATGGACAACTAAAATGTAAAGCAGAATAGGTTTTTATTTAATCAATTGAAAGAAAATGCCTAGTAAATCAGAATAATACCCTAAAAGCACAATGAACTAGAGTTCTACTGATCGGCACATTTGGGATATATGTATTTATTAATTAAATTCCTATTCTACCATTCTGTCCATTTGAATAGGCAACTTACAGCAATGATATGATCACAGTGGTCATCCAAATAGAACATTCTCTCTTTCAGTGTTATTTTGTTGAATTTTTTTCAAACTCTATAAGCATCTCTTTCTCAGCTCTTTTGTTCTGGGAGATGGAGCAACTAAGTTTCTAACCTATTCTTTAACACACGTGGGGCAAGGAAATATACTTTCTTAGGGAATAAAAGTGTAGGATACTTGCTTTTGACATTATTGGTGTCCATGCATTGAAGCAGGCCTGAGATTTCCCTGAGGAAACTTATTAAATGACAGTGTGCCAAACCTTTTCTTCATTCTATTATCTTCCCATCTATCCTATTTTATTGATGTCTTTTTTGATATCACATCTTTTGCCACATGTAGCTATATTTTCCTTACAATGATAATATATAGTTCATTTCACTACTTGGTAGGAAGAAGAAGAAGAGGAGAGAAAGGAAGGAAGGAACTAAGTAAAAGACCACCCACATGGCACACCCTACCATACATCAAAAACATTTCAGAAGCTGTAGAACACAACTTCTGAGATCAGCCAGTAGAAATTATGCATTGTAAAGATCGCTTGAAGGTGGGAAATATTTCCAATGTAATCTACTGAATCCATGCATAGATTATCCCTGTGACTATGTAGGACAGACAGGGAGGAAGCTAACCATCAGATTTCAAGAACACAAGCAAATGCACAGATGAGGAGACCCAAACTGATTGGTAGTCTCACGCTGCAATGAACAAAGACACACATTCAATTTTGCAGCTGCTAAGATTGTTGGACAAGCAGATACAAAAACAGCCAGGGAAGTGATTGAAGCCTGGGAAACAGGCCCCTCATCAGTCAACAGGAGTGCTAATTTACCACCAATCTATCGAGTACTTAGAAAGTGAAACCTAGGCAGCAGAAGCAAACAACAACTAATGACTTAAAAGCCAACCATCAACACATTCCAATCCACATCTAAAAAGCCACTCGCAACAGGCACTATAAATACCACACACAGAACAGCACACACTCTGCTAGAGAGAAGTTCCCTGAAGATGGGCTCCAGCATGAGTCCAAAAACTTGGAAGACAAAACCCAGCTTGGATCCTATACTAATTATATTAAATAAATACTTTCTCTAGTTGGCTATTAGAAATTTTTTTCAAACTCTAATTGTTAGATTTTGATAAACTTATTGAAAGTTAAGAAGGAAAAGGCAGGTACATGATCTGTCAACTGTAATATTGTTATAATGCACTTATCCTAACTGAGGAAGATGTAAAGAGATGCCAAGCTTGATTGTACCTATGATAACTTCTGAAAAACATAATTGTGCTAAAGTGCTACCATAAAAGCCTGACTGCTTCCCTTTATAAACCTGTTGAGGAAGTCCATTCTCAAGAACACCACATTCTAAAGATCAACATAAGGAAAACAGCAGGAAATAAAGAAAAGGAAAATGAGGCAAGTCTAACTGAGTAAGAGTATATATTATTCCAGTTACATGTAGTCAGGTTTAGTTACAGCAGGTACCATAGTGCCATTTGATCTGGGAATCCTGGTACTTAGAATAATATCAGCATTATATATTTCTGCATACTACAGAGTTCATTCATCTTGTTAAACCATGATTTGTGGAAAAGATTCCCAGTTGCTATGATGACAATCAGTAGTCTCAATATGTTCTATCTTTCAGTGTTGAGGCTCTAGAAAGAGTGCAGAGCAGAGCAACAAAGATGATTAGGGGAATGGAGGCTAAAACATATAAAGAATGGTTTCAGGAATTGAATATATCTAGTGTAATGAAAAGAAGGACTAGGGGTACCTGATAACAGTGTTCCAATACTTCAAAGAAGAGGGAGTCAAGCTATTCTCCAAAGTGCCTGGAGGCAGGAGAAGAAGCAATGGATGGAAACTAATAAAGGAGAGAAATAAAGAGAAATCTCCTGACAACTAGAATAATTAATCAATGGAAAAGCTTGTCATCAGAAGTTGTGGGCATTCCTTTACTGGAAGTTTTGAAGAAGAAACTGGACAGTCGTTTGCAGCTTTCCTGCTTAAGCAGGGGATTGGACTAGAAGATGTCCAAAGTCCCTTCCATTATTTTATATTCTGCTAAGTGTAAGTCTTTCTGTGCACATAAATGTTATTCAGGAAAAATTAATACTGTATACTGTATACTATAAAATTCAGTATATGATGGGTGAATAAGAAAATCTCCCTTCTTTAAGTCTTATTGATCCATAAAAATCTGATTATCTATCGAAATAGGCATCTGTCTAAACTTTTCACCTATTCTTTAAAGCCTTCTAAAGATTTCCATGTAGCTCTTTAACTTATCTTGTAGATTCATTTACTATTTTTGTTTTCTTCCATTTGACAAAGACCCTGTGAAAGAGTTTAGCTTGTCTAATGGAATCCCATTTACATTCTCCTCTTGTGGCTATGATAGCTGGAATCAAAACTGAAGGACGGTGATCTTAACAAAATCTGACATTGGTCTCTCCTGGGTGGTAATAACTTGCTTTTTTGGTTTGTGTTTTGTTATTTGTTTTAATCTCAAGGAGCATGTTGCATGCACTCTATTTTCATCCTCTTTTAGTGACAGACCAGTATATTTCTTCCATAATGAGATGGAGGGAAAAGGGTCAAAGTCATTAAGTTCCCAGAGAACACATTTGACAAAAGTGAATTAGAAGACAATTTTAAAATGCCTTCAAGAAGACTGGTGAAAGGGATGGGCTTTTTGGGGTTCTGCCATTCTGTCTTGCTTTTTCAGGTATCAATTGCTCAGAAATTAATGTGGAGGTGCAAGATAGGGATATTCTCTTATACAAATAAACCTCTGCAAAGAGTTAGTCTCTGTAAAAATTTTAATGTGGCATACATGTAGTTATACACAAATACACAATTGCATAATTCTAAAGTTTATGCAAATGAGAACTGTGAACATGCTATATCCATTTAAATGGTACAGCTATATAGTTGCTGCTCTATATAAACAGATGCCCATTTTAACTTGCATGGACATTAAATGAGAGTGGGGATTATTTCATGTGGAGTGGCAGCAATAAAATGTCTCATATTTTCAAGTACCCTTCCTTCCTTCCTTCCTTCCTTCCTTCCTTCCTTCCTTCCTTCCTTCCTTCCTTCCTTCCTTCCTTCTTTCCTTCCTTCCTTCCTTCCTTCCTTCCTTTCTCTACCATCCTCCCTCCTCCCTGTCTCCCTCCCTTTTTTAAAAATAGACGAAGAATTTATTCTAATATTGTAATCCTTGACATTTTATACAGCTTGTTGTCTAACTTAGTGTTCACCTTCTTGCTTGCATTTTTCATTCCATAAAGTTCATTCCAATGACACTTTACTGGCAACAAAATTAAAATCAAACTAAGAAATGCTTTATAGCATGGATATCTACCATTTGGAAAAGAAGTTGAAGGACTCTATTCCAAGTTTATTACCAGTCATGGCAGCTGAGGCAGAACACTCACACAAGTTGTTCAAGTATTTAATCCAGGGAATCGGAAATGTTGCACCTGTTCCTGCTATGCCCTCCTGTAATGAAATAAGCTAAATGAAACAAAACTGAAAACAGATAACTATTTTCATGGTCCATGTGGCATAATATTCTAGGACCAGCAGTGGGATTCAGCCAGTTTGCACCACTTCGGGAGAACTGGTTGTTAACTTTCTGAACAGTTTGGGGAACTGATTGTTGGTAGAAATCATTAGAGCAGAGAACCAGTTGTTAAATTATTTGAATCCCACCACTGTCTAGGACATGATAGAGGAGTCAAAAAAGTCAAGATTGTAGCTATGACTACACAAGTAAAGTCCTGTTCCTTTCTTATCTGTGCTATGGATGTAATAGACATAAAATATTTGCATGAAACCTCATAAGATATCAGGCAAAATATATGTAAAATTTCAAGGTTTTCACATTAGATCACATGAGAGCTCAGGAATAATATTATGAGATGTGAAGATATTTTAATATCTCAGCCATTGTTAATTTTTAGTATTGGTAGCATTATACAAAGTCAGCACCTTGTGACCAGCACCTGAAAAAATTGTCAGCTTACACTCTAGAGTCTAATTTTAGTTAGCATGTAAGAGCTTTCTCAATTTCTTATCTTGAGAGAAAAGAACATTAATTACAGTTTCTTGACATAAGAATTGCATTGTCCTGGTAAGAAGCATGATTGCCCAACCCACCTGGCTGGCGGGGCCAGGAGAGGAGCCTTCTCTGCTGTTACTCCTGCTCTTTGGAACATGTTGCTCCAGAACTGATAAACCAATATCATCCTTCTGACCTTCTGCAAGAGCTTGAAGAACTGGCTTTGCCAGTTGGTCTAGGTTTCCTGTGGTGGAAGGTCATTCTCGTTGATAAACTAATAGCAAATCTCACCCCTACCTCCTGGTTAGCCTACTCCCTTCCTCCGTCTTTTAGTTGTATTTATAGCTGACAATTTGTGCTTCTATAGTGTTTTATTCCTATTATATTCCTATTGTTGTATTGTTTTATTCTTTTTAACATTATAAGCCACCCAGAGTCACCTTGTGATTGAAATGGCTGGCAAATGAATTTAATGAATAGAAAAATAATAATAAAAAATGATCATGTCCATGAAGTTAATCAGCAGCCAGACAATTACACTTAACTGAAATGAAATCTAGAGAAGAGCTCCTGAAATGATTTCTGAGCTTATAGATAGAACTGGGTTTCGATGCTTCCAATGTGCCAATTGAGCAAATCTTCAGGCTTAAGCAAATTACTTAGCAACATACCTAGATACAGTTTAAAATTGGCATGAGATGCAATTTCTTTTTTTTTCTTTAACTACATAATTTATTTAAATTATGTTGCAATAGCTCCCTCTGGCAGACCATGCTGGGAAATCCCAGCTATCTGTTATGTGCTACAAGCATGAATTGCTTTATATTTTTTTAATTTTTAAAAATATTTTTGTGGAAACTCAGACTATGTCTCTACTTTGTGATTATAAGTAATAGATTCACAACTGCAGGTTAATTAAGGTGGCTGGTAACTTCACCAGTAAAAAAAATGTTTGCAAGTTGACTCCAGAAGCTATTGTTATCGGTTCCATAATTCCCCCACCCGTCCAGCTGACTTGCTAAAATTGCCTTTTAACAGTTTCATAACATCTCCAGGGTAAGCCATGTAAAGAAAGCATGAAAAAAAGCTCTGATGGGCAAATTGATTTTCACATATCTCTCTCATTTTAAATGCTGTGAAATTACACAATAAGTGGGAAATGGAATACTAAAAATGATTAAACTGGGAAGAAATCTATACTTTTAATTCTAATGGATAATTAACTGAAACTGAACATAAGAAAGACTTTGGAGTAAGATTATTAATAGGCTAAACCTAAGCTTTAAACAGTCCCTTTGGAATAAATGACATAAGATGTAATGATAACTACCAACTGGAATGATTTTAAATAGAAATTAGAGAGATTCGTGGAAGATAACCATATAACTGGCTACAAGTTACGATGGATATATTCAAAGGTTTTTGTAGAATCCACTGCTGTCATTAAAGTGACAAAAAATATTCAGCTTCAAACTTCAACCTTTTTGGATGCATATGCAACATGACACTACACATACAAAAGCAGCGTAGCTTGCACTGACAGTAAAAATAATGGTATAGAGTATCTAACTCTCTAGATATATGGTGTTTAAAAGATGCTATGGAAGAGGAACAAGTTTTAGATGACAAGACTGACACTGATTTGAAGGTGAATTTAAACATGCCAGGATAACATGGAAAATGACAGAACACACAAAGAAACTGGACAAAGTCTAAATAATTAAGAGAACTATACAGATAACAAACCCAGAGAGTGACCTAGACATTTTTTAAAATTCTGCATTTACAAAAAAGTCTTGTTCAAACTTCGAAGAATCTTGTGAGAAGCAACAAGGAAGAAATGAAAAGGAAAGAAGTTGTTTATTCTAAAAGGTTTAAAGATGAGCCATGGTGGCACAGTGATTAGAATGCAGTACTGCAGGCTACTTCTGTTGACTACTGGCTGACTGCAATTTGGCAGTTCAATTTTCACCAGGCTCAAGATTGACTCAACCTTCCATCCTTCTGAGCTCAGTAAAATGAGGACCAAAATTGTTGGGGGCAATATGCTGACTCTGTAAATCACTTAGAGAGGGCTGTAAAGCACTGTGAATCAGTATATAAGTCTAAGTGCTATCGCTATTGCTATTAAGATTATTAGAAGTAAAGAAAGGAATATGAAATGGGTTTATTTGATCAAGATTAAGAGAGATTTATTGTATTCTCTGCTAACCCTTAATGAACTTTTGCTGACAACAGGACTGAAATGAGGAGGCTGTATGTATATAGATAAGAATTGGGATATGGAAAGCAGATATCATTTGTTGTATTTTAAGAGAAGGTGAAAAGTTACTAAAATTGTTTATACTTGTCATGGTGAAGGGGTAAGTTATTCATTCTTATATTTCTGTTATTTTTCTTTGTTATTTGTTATTTTTTCTTTACATCCCCACTATTTTTCTCTATTTTTTATTTTCTGAACTTCCTATTTTTTATTTATTTATTTTTCTTTCTTAGCTTCTATTGTAATTATAATTTTTAATAAAAATTAATAAAATTTTTAATAAAATTGTATCAGGATGGATTTTATACTGTGCTAGCACAATGCTACTTTTATCATTCAAAGATGTTTGGGTTGGGTTAATAGAAAACTGGGAGAATCTTTTCAATGTTTCAAAGAACAGTCCCCCACCACCACCACTGGACATTCTGAAGACAGAAATTGTGAACATTGAGATCCCAAGCACATGCTCATTCCCTGAGTTGCCATTCTCCCAAAATATGTTTATTTGATATAACTGCTAGTATTTATCAGGACTTTCATTTGAAGAAGTGGTCTAGCGCCCCTTTCTGGATCTGCTCACTGAGCTGTGAAGCAGATGTAGTTGCTCAAAGTCTTGGCACAGCTGCTTAAAAATCCTCCTGAGATCTTTATGCATGTATGTGTATGCGTTGAAGACATTTCTGCCATGATGATCAGCTGTGGTTGCTTCATAGCTTTGAAGAATTGATTCAGAACAAAATATCCCACAGAATGATTTGCACAACCCAACCATTGTTACAGTGAGTTCTCAGATGTTGATGAGCTATAGTTCCCATAGTCTTTGTCCAGCACAGCCAATGGATAGTTGATGAGATTTGTCACTGAACATCATCTGGGAATTTATGTGAATAATGAGTGCAATGAAAGGATTTATATTCCTTGAGTCTTTCTTCTCTGAGATAATGTAATAATGAAAAAACTAGAATTAGCTGTTTCTTAGTGCCAGATCTTGAATTCAGGTTCTTGAGAGACAGATATTTGTCACTGTAACAGTGACGTTGTACACACAATTAAAGAGGTTAGCCCATCCTCTTAGTAGATAATTGGGAGGAGACAGAATGAGGTAGTAGAAAAACTGAAAAAATCACTTTCTGTCTCTTCTAGAAAGTTATTTCCAAATATTGGGAAGAATGAAAAAAATGCACGTTTAGCATTATTAGGCATTAAGATATTAATATTTTACCTTTTATACAGATCACTTCAGCTGATTTAAACAGCAATATCTGCAATTATTCAGCCTATAAAATATTCAATTAATTGTTTAAATGTGTGTGTGTGTGTGTGTGTGTGTGTGTGTAATAAATAACTGTCAATACTTTCTGCTGTCTTCATATTGAATTGAAAAATTGAGGAAAAAAAACCAAAATATTGCTTTAGTATATTTATACAAACCTTTCTAGCTTGGTTCCTGCAGCACTGAACTTACTACTCACTGGCTAAAGCTGGGTCACAGGATGTGTTCATCTATTATTGACAGAAATGTTGCACTGGGTATAGAAACCTGCCAGAATGTGATTCCATCCATCACTCAGGAATGAAAAATAAAAAAATGATGGGCACTTCTACTTCATGAAAATCACTATGTTTCCTATGAGAAGAAGAAAAATAGAAAGTTGTTGAAAACTATTAGAGGAGTCCAGCCTATGGAATAGAAAATAAAACCTTGAATTAATTGATATGATAGGATTTCAATGAACTATATCTCCCATTCTAATAGAAATAGATGGTTATAATTATTTAAAATTTATAATTTTATTATGTACTTTATTCATTAAACATGAAACTCAGTCATCTGAGCATTCAAAAATGCATCATAAATACCATTGACTGGTACTAATGGTTGATACGGGTTGCTGCCAGCATCCTAGGTATCAACCAAGTACCTTCATAAGATATATGAACTTCCAAGTAGTGCAGTTTTTTGCAGTTCCACTGGTGTTATTACAGGAAGCTGCAAGTTGTTGATGTATCTTATAAAATTCTTGGACATGGTATCAAGTACCCAATGACAATGGGTATCACTGTTACATGTTTCATCCATAATTGCGTAGTTTCAATGGCCAGGTCGCAATATTTCATGATTTTTCCAGTTCTTTTTCTTCAACTCTGGCATCTCCTGGTACCATGATATCAATAAATTGTATGTTTCGGTTTTTGACAACTGTGATATCTGGTGTGATGTGTTAATGTTGTTATTATTATTATCAGCTTTGCTGACAAAAACACTGAGTGCTTTTGTACTAGAGATAAATTCTTTGGTACTTAACATTGCAGCCTGCAAGGTCTTACCTCTCCAAATCTTTGCAAGAAAGCAGGACTCTTGAAACTGAAGTTGTTCCAAAGGGAACTTTTATTGAAAGGCTTGTGATAGCAAGAGGTCTAGGCAGCAACTAAATCTTCCCACTTAAAAAAGCAGCAATTTAAAGCAGTACGAACAAAACCCACAGTACAGCAATGCAGGAAACAGAAACTCACAGCATAGCAATGCAGGAAACAGAAACTCACAGCACACCACTGTAGGAATCGGAAACAGAAACTTCATATAGAGATCCCTCCAATCCTCCCTCCTACCAGAATGCCAGTGTCCCAATAAAAATATATGGGACCGGACACAGCCCCTCTCTTTCTGTGCAAAACTTCCTAGCTAACGTAATTATAACAACCCAAGGAGAGTTAGCAGATTCTAAGTAGTTGATTTGCAACAGGAAGAGGGGCCAGCTTTGTTTCCAGTGCTGTCCTGGTTCAAGATATCACTCGTTTTTTTTTTGATAAGGCTATCGCTAGTCTTCTGGAATTTTAGGGCAAGGAGAAGCGGCCCAAAGGAAAAACATTTAAGAACAGAAATAAGCAAAATGAAGGTTTTTCGACAAAATAGGGATTCTGTGACTAGCAACAGATCTCCAAGGTCCCTTCCAATCCTAAATTTTATTATTTTTTCGACAATCCCTCCCCCCTCCGCTCTCATGAAGGCATTTGCTCTGTTCCGCGGCTTCTTCAAATTGCAACGAAAGCTTCCAGTGACGGATAGCTGCCGGGAAGCCTATGGGCTCCACCAAAATACCGGCCGCTTCCTGGAAGGCTCAGTCACGTAGAAGCGAAAGAAGGTAGGGCCTGAGGCTGGGAGCGTTTCCTCTCGGAAGCAGCAATTTTCCGGAGCTAGAATTGCGGACCCTCCTGCCGGTGTCGCCGAGCAAGCGGAAAGGTCTCCCCAAGAGCTGCTCTCTCCTGGACATCTGCGAGGTCGCCGCTTCTCTTGCTTCGGGTCTCTCAGCTAAAGGTAAGGGCCGAGGAATGAAGGCGGCAGTCTGGGCATCCCTTCGCGGAGCAATGGCTTCCTCCCCTGGCGCTGAGAAAAGACTTAAATCTCCCGCTCCTGACTTCGTGCAGGTCTTTGGAAAGGTCCGTTTAAGCGTTTGGCTCTTGGCTTTGTTCAGCCGCTGCCATCCTCGTCGGTGGGCTGGCAGCGTCTCCGGCCGTTTAGCTTCTCCCGATGGGACTCACCCTGGCAAAATCTCCCGAGAAGAAAGTATTCCGGCTTAGCTTTTCCTCCTTCCCAGCCGCTTCCACCTACGCGCGTGTAACTTGTATTCGCAGCGTGCTCCTCGTCCGTTGAAGACTTTACACTGTCGAGATGAGATTTGCTTCACGTGAATAACTTTCGTGAGAGTCGTGCTAAGTATTACCAGTCCCGGCATTGTTTTCAAGTCGGTTACAGATATCCTGCTTTAGTACATCTCCTCTGACATTTCTCCGGGTATTGGCTTCCCAGGTAATAATTCCGGGGTCTTCTTGTCCTTTCTTGAAGAGTGGGAAGGGAGGGAGAACGACCACATTTGCTCTTGCCCTTCCTCCGGCATCTCCAATTCTGACAGTTCTTTCAGTCAGTTTCTTCCCTATTCTGGGAATTATTTTATCAGGGCCTGGGAACTAAAAGCATTCAAATTAGCTTGAAGATCACTTTAGAATAGAATAGAATAGAATTCTTTAGCGTGTCCTTACCGATGTCCTGCATCTCTCCTGTCTGTACTCCCAAATGAACACATTTGTGGCACAAGGTGATATTGAGAGTAGTTATATCAGCCTCTTCTGATAAAGCAAGAAATAGCATCCTTTAATTGTTCATTCCTCACTTCATTAGCATCCTTGACCACCACTTTTTTTTTTAAGATGCCACTTCCAACATCAAAACTTTATTGCTGCTAACCCAATCCAGCAATTTGTACATTATTTGTAGCTACCCCCTTTCAAATGTTTTTAAAACAAATAATGACAAAACACTACATTGTGTGTGTTTGGCCCATGGGATATAAATCTTCTAGAATCTAAGATGAATTGGTAGCCCTGAACTCTCATAAATAAATAGAGTGAATTTGATTTAAATCAAGTCGATTTAAATCACAGTTTAAATCATGATTTAAATCACTAGTAAAAAGGCTTGATTTAAATTAACTTGATTTAAATCATAATTTTTAAAGAGCAACTATCATCTCCACCTCTGACCCACTGTTATCTCAATGATCATCCCATTCACTTTAATGGGATGGCTGATGATGCGGCAGTGACACAACAAAGTGAGGGACGTGGCAAGCACGTGGATGCCCACTAACAGGCACTGCCATGATGGATCTGAAATGACAGATGCTCTTTAATATATTTATAAGCTGCTTAGAAGGTTTCACTTTCATTTTTACTGCTTGCCCTTCCTCCTCACACTTAGAGCCTGGTGGTACAGATGCATTTCTCTTCAAACAATCATACAATCATCATTTGTAGTGTACATAGATTTGCAAACAATAGGATAAAGGAATATTCCTTAACTTTGTTTTATGATTTATTTTATGATTACTTTGAAATTGTGTAAATGCATCAGTGCAGTGCATGTTATCTCAGTTTGCAGAGCTTGGATTCATTGAATCAGTTTACCAAAAATATAAATATTGCAGAATATACAGCCACATGCTACATAACTAATCTCCATTTCATGATGAATAAACTAAATTATTAATATATCTTAAATAGAAAACTATCATTAGATTTTTACTCCAAAAGCATTTTATTAAAATAAATTTGATTTTTAAAAAATCCGATTTAAATTTTAAAGATCCGGGTTTTTTCCCTACAAAATAATCGATTTTTATCCATCCTGAAAAAGAATGAGGTTTAAGAACACTTTCCAAGCCTCTGATTAAAGTTTGGAATCTTTAAAAAGCTAGAACAGTCTAATCAGGGGTGTCAAACTCGATGACATTGAGGACCGCATCAGGGTTGTGTTTGACCTTTGGGGGTGGGATGAGCGTGGCCAGGGTGGGTATGGCCAGCTCGACATCACTCATGTCAGGGCGCCTGTGGTGGCCTGAGAGCTCTGCTAGCAAAAATGGGCTCCCAAGTTCCTTTTTTGGCTGCCACTCCCTCCTGCAATCTTCTGCCAGCAAAAACAGAGTTTGGTAGGGCTGCCTGCAGCCCTCGTGAGCTCCATTTTTGGCTGCAATGGCCTCCTGCAGTCCGCGGTTTTATCCGGCTCATGCAAACCGGTAGCGCCAGCAGCAGGAGCTGCGCCCACCCGTCAGGATGTCATTATGTCCCATTTTTTACCACTGCATGCGCAGAACGCTCTGCGCATGTGTAGAAGAGGCGCATGCATGCATAGTGTGCACACACTCCTGTGCGCTCCCATACCCGAACCGATAGCGAAGGTAAGTGGACTTCACTGTTGCCTACAACCCTCTGCCAGCAAAAATGGCACTCAGGAGGGCCGCCTCTCGAGCTCCATTTTCATTGGCAGAGGCACTGCAGGTTGGTCCTTTGCTGTTTCTATGGCAGCCCCACAGGCCAGATCCAGCCCTTGGGCCTTGAGTTTGACACCCCTGGTCTAGATAATGGAAGGAGAGGGAATAGCTGTTTCAAGAGTCCTCTATCTATGTAAGAATAGGAAAGATATTCAGACAAGAAATATTAACAGTAACAGTACAACAGAGTTGGAAATCAGCTTGGAGGAAAGGACCTAGTCCAACCCGTTGCTTATGTGCTAGGTTTGATTGCAATTCCTTTGTGTTGTGGTAAAATTATCTTTTACTATTATTTGTACACAAACTTGCAAACTGTGATTTTACCCATTCTTCAACTTGGGCATCAAGATACTTATTTTCTTTGTAAGAATCTTGCCTATAATACCAAAACTTCTCCAAAACAAAATGCACCATTTGCAATAGATGAGATCCATAACGTGTCTGCAAATGCATTGCATTTTTTTAAAGTTGCCAGTCATTTCACTGTGATCTGAAAAGTTTTATAATTGATAATGTACCAACATTTATTGTTTGCATCTTAATAGCAAAAGTTAAAAAGAGATTTGGCAGATTACTTGTCTTTTTAACTAAAATGTAACTTGTCTGTCTGCAGATGAAAGAACTACCGGTACATAATCTAACCCCATGCATCTATGCTCCCTGGCCAGGACGTAGCAATATTGGAATTAGTTTGGGGTTTTTTGCACTTTTTCTTTTCAGTATCCAGAAGAAAACACATGTTGTTACAGCCTTATATCATGCATCTCTGTTAGAATGAGCACATCAAGACTCGGAGGGCTTCACTGGTAGGAAATTTGAAAGTCCCAATCTTCCATGCTATATAGGCTTAGCCATTCAACAACTGCAGTAAGGGATGACTACTGAAATACAGATACTGGGATTTTGATTACTTGGCTGTTGGAACTTATTAGAATTTGAAATAAATACATACATTAGGTTTAGCCATTATGAGATTTACAATATTGTGTGAATTTGACCTATAAATTATTCCTATTATGTGAATATTTCCACTGTTGATTAATTCCTTAATTTTTTTTTCTTATAACTAGATGGGGAAAGGATGTGCAAACAATGTGGCCCTTTAAAAACATTAGTACTCTCATAGATTAGGTAATTATTTCTGATTGTGTTGCACTTTACTATTTACTTTATAGAATAATTACTTTTAGAAGTAATTATGTTTCACTCACACCCTTATTGTCAGAAGGTAAATTCTAACATGGGCTGTTTACCTGTGCTCAGTTTGCCTTGTTCTTTATTGACAGTAAGACACAAAGATTTTGGTGTTATCTCTCTCACATAGAGGGCAGCACACCATGTAGCAGCTCTCATTGTTTCAAAACTGTTTTGCACAAATGCTCAGATGCTTTCTTAGGAATCAACTATTGTAGTACCAAAGCAGAAGGTATTATCAGGGCCCAGCTTTCTGCAATAATTTACTATGCTATTCTTGTTCAGAGTGATCCTGTCTCTATCCCGATTAACAGAACTCAGTGCTAGAGCCCAATTCCAATATTTGTGTCTTGCGCATAAGCCTACTTCAAAAGGTAGTCTTGATTTGATTGTAGTTTCACCTTTGAGCATCTTCTGAACAGAATAGCTAGGGCAGTGGTGAAATCTACATTCTTTTACTACCGGTTCTGTGGGCATGGCTTGGTGGGTATGGCAGGGGAACGAACTCCCCACCGATCTCCGGATTTCCCCCGACCTCCTCTCCTTCCGTCGCGGTCTGAAAACATAAGATCAGCTGAGTGGCCTGGGTTTTTGTCTTTTTAGCATTTTAATTAATTGATTTTTATAGTTTTAAATTTTAA
>JANHFM010004836.1:59923-75034 GCA_032468115.1 Grayia smithii | reverse complement strand
CAACACTAATTGCTGGCATCTGGAACTAACTGAACAGTTAGTTCAGAGCACTAATTAGGTGAGCCACCAAGGAACTCGATTTTATAGTCGAGCTCCCAGAGAGTGGAGGAAATACAGGATTTGGATGGTGATAGACTTGTTTTCCAAGGCCACTTCACTGCCTGTTCAGAATTATCCTCTGCGAAGAAACTGGTGAAGATGTTTATCAAGCAGATTTACCAACTGCATGAAGTACCCCACCAGGTAATCTCAGACTGAGGCATCCAATTCAATTCTGGAGGGAGTTTCTGAAATTGGTCAGGTCCACTCAGGGGATTAGCTTGGCTTTCCATCCGAGTATGAATGGGGTCATAGAACAAGCGAACACAATGGTGGAGTAATACATAAGATGTTATGTGGATTACCAGCAAGAGAACTGGGGGGACCTGCTGCCATTAGCAGAAGTTGCTTACAACAATGCTGTACATAACAGCACTGGCATGACCCCCTTTCAGGTCACCAGCAGCATGGATTTTGTCCCCATATCTGAGCTGCCTAGAGAGCTACCTTCCTCCATGACCATGACCGAGTGGACAGAATCACTAAAGAAGGTGTGGGAAAACACCAAAATAGCACTGACAGAAGCTGCTGAGGTATATAAAAAAACAAGTGGATAAGCACCGATCTCTCAAGCCCCCCTTCCGTGTTGGAGATCAGATTTATTTATCAATCAAATGCATAAAATTGAAGTTGCCCAATAAAAAGCTAGGGCTGAAATTTTTAGGACCTTTCCCAATAGTGAAAATAATTAACCCAGTAACAGTTCAGCTTAACCTCCCACGCATACTAGAGAAAGTGCATACTGTCTTTCAGTGCAGTTTACTAAAACCAGCAGTTGGGTCAAGATTGAGGCCACAGGACTGACCGGTGGTGCAAGGGGAGACACATTATGAAGTTAAGAGAATCCTAGACTCTAGATTGTATAGAGGCCGGTTACAATATCTCGTTCATTGGAAAGGGTATCCTTTGTCTGAAGCTACTTGGGTTAAGAGTAGAGATGTAAAGGCAGAAAGATTAGTAAAACAATTCCATGATAAATTCCCTGATAAGCCAAAGGGTCCCGCTGGGGTGTGGGATGGAAGAGGTTGTTAGGGAATATAGTATTAACTCCCTATGCTCCTTTTGTTGCAGGACACAATCATTGGTTGTGGGGGGCAGCCTGTCAGCCCTGGAGGCCATCTTTTTCTGTGGATCTTCAGGGCTGCTACATTTAGAGCTGTGGGAAATTGGGAGGGAGGATTGCATGGAGTTGCAGGGATATCTAGCCATAATAACATTATTTTCTCTGAAAGTCAAGGACATCCAGCCTGCACCTGGAGTAGCATGATTGGAAGGCATTGAGGTGACCTAGACCCAAGTAGTTATTACCAGCCTGCACCTGGAGTGGTGTGACTGGGAGGCATCTCCAGTTGGGATGGTGCATTGATTGGACCATGTGATGGACCATGTGAGTGCAGGAAAAGGGACTTGGACTTTCTTTTGGGTGGGGAAAACTTGGAAGCTTTCAGATTCAGGTTTTCCCAAATGTGCCAATATGACATCTTTAATAAAATGGAATTTTGAGGAATTTCTGACGTCTTGTTTCATTGGGGGTATTACTTGGAACCTTGATATGCATTTTATTGCATATTCACTTTAAAGTTTTTTGGTTTGGTCCTGGACCATCAATAAAATACATGCTAGAGATTTTATATTCATAACAATTTCTCAGGTATTGGAAACTCAGTAGTGTTCATGCAAAACAAAATGTCTTTAAAAAGATCAATTCAATTTCTAATAACTACTTAGGAATTCCCATGGTTTGCCTTTCCTTCTAGGTGTTTGTTCAATTTCCCTTATAGCTTTGGAATTTCCTACGGATCTCCCAGTCTAGTACTAGCAATAAAGAAATAAAACTTTCCATACATCTGGACTATTTCCTCTTCCTCTGAATCAGGAACAGAGAACTCTTAGATGATAAAAGACCCTTTCTTCATTGCAGGCAGTAAGCAGGGCAAAATCAGCAGAGCATAATTTTTTATTTAGTTGGTCTAGGGGAGGTAAATTCCCTCTTTCAGTTGTGTTAAGCTTGGAAATAGATGCTGCTCTGTGTTGGCACTATTCTGTGAAGCCTGCTAGTATCTTATTTCATTTTAAATTAGAAGAAAATTTAAATCCTAGGTTCAGTGAGGAGCTTGACAAGCACAAAGGGAAGGATCTGTAGGCATATTGGTGCCTTAGAGACACTGGGTTGGCTATGTCTGCAAAACATGTTTCCTTCTTCTTTATATTATCTTTCTGCTTCTTTCTACCCCATTGTTCAAAAGGCTAATTATATTTAAATCTCAGGTATTTTCTGATGTCCTGTAAATTTTTCCCTTTCTATGGCAAAGTTAATCTTTTCTTGTTACTCAGTTGGCAAAGGAAAAGCAAACTGAACTTACTTCATTGGATGATTAGGAATTCCCAAATAGTGGAGGCTACATTTACAGAACCATTCTGTTCTAGCTTGCATTGCAGGGCAGACATGCCTATTCTTGCAGCTCTTTCAATTTATATTGGAAGAGGTAGCAACACCTTGCCCAGGAGTAACATTGACACGGATTCAGATGTCCAAACTTCAGATTCCTGTCTGCCTATACTTTAGAATCAATTGTTCCCTCTTATGCCACCTATGATCCTGAGTGTCTCACATGTCATTGTAACTTTATTACAATGTCTTCATTCTATTTTAGTTACTGCAGCATAAAAGTATTTAATATGAGAGGGCTTCTGGTTGACATTGTGGTGAGATCAGACATGAGGAGTGGGTCTCTGTGCTCCCGTGCTGAGTTCTCCCCATTGGTGGGCTCTGATAGGAGCCAAAGCTACCCTGTAAGGGTGGTGAAGCAAAGAGAGGTGCCCTGTGAGATCACGGACAATTGCAACTCTCCTGTCTTCCCTGGGGATTTTCTCCCTCTGAGCCACGGTGAGGAGCAGAGGCAGCCTAATGATGGCTGCCATGAAGCTGGGACAACCAAGGAACAACTAAGACTGGTACTGGAGTGAAGTAGGTGAACAAGTGACTGGAACTAGGGGGCAGGATTCCTTTTATGTAAAACCTAACCCCAAGGAATAATTTAGAACTACTTGCTCAGAATTATTTGTTAAAGCAGCAATTAAGCATTCTGAGAAAAATATCAGACCAGAAGGAAAAAGTTTAAAGAGAGAAAAACAATAATTCTCTAAAAATACAGAAAATTGGACTTTTAAACTGGGAAGACATGGTAATGGGAAGGCATTTTAAAATGCTGGAATTATTTACTTCAAAAACTTATCCTGCTTCTATAATTGATTTACAATTAAAATTACGATCAAAGTAACTAAAATTAGACTGACTAGTGGCAACACTGAAATTTAAGTTGAGAGCGCCACCTGCTGAGGAATGGAAAATATACAAGTCTGGGAATACTTATATGAAAGATTGTGAAAATATTTACTGGGTTATATCTAACTATCCCACAACTATTGGAGACTCAAATATGAAACAAGGACGTTATTTAATTAAAGTGACCCCTGAATGTTATGCTAGAAGATTGAACCTATAAAGGGGATGTAAAGAGGCTTTTGATAACTTCTGGGACTATTTAAATGGAACTGACTGATTTCCTATGGGTACAAAGAACTGTGATTAGTGTAGTTCTTGAAGGGCAATTTTAGGTCTGAATAAATGGTTCTTGGACTATTGGACAAAAGTGGGATTTTTAAAAACAAAATAAGATATTTCATAAGGAAGAAATGAGTGGAACTTTGAAGGAGATGGTGTTGATTTTACAAAGCACAAAAGACATCATGGAGAAAGGATTTAAGGAGATTGTGGAAAAAAATGGAAAATACTATACAAGGGATGATGAGTAGACACTCAGAAAAGGGAGGAGCTAACGGAAGGAAAGAATGGAAAAGATGGAACCAAAGAACCAGCGAACAAAAGAAGAAAACAAGGAGGAGATAATAATAAAAATAAGAGTGATTGATGAATTAAACTAGGGGAAAAATATTTTAAGAGAGTTGAAAAGAGAATTGAAGATACAGGAAGATACTTTTGAATGGGAGATAGGGGTTTGGGCAGATACTTTGGAAGCTAAGCAGTGGAAGAGGGTAGAGATGGGAGAAATACTTAGATTGAATATCCAAGAAGTAGATGCAGACAAAGATCCAAGAGAGGAATATGGGAGGCAAGTAAAAAAAAAAAACATAGCAACTAAAGTGCTATGAAGTGGGCAAGAGACAGTGGATAGGAAGGAAAGGGTTTCTCTCTCTCTCTCTCCCTCCCTCCCTCTCTCTCTCTCTGATATTTTGATTTGCTTTTCTTTTTCTCTTTCTTTCTCTTCTTTTTTAGAATGGTGGCATGATTAGGTAGGTAGGTAGGTAGAAATAAGAGAAGGGGAAACATTAGTATATACATAACTTTATATAATGGAATAAAAGTAACAATAAAATGGAAAACTAGAGATTGAATGATGGTATTATTAAGTACATTTTAATATGTTTGGTATTGGAATAATATATTGAAATATTGAGCAATTAAATAATGAAAGAACATACTTTGATATAAACATGTTTATTACTATCAGAATGATATAGATTTGATGATTGTAAAGAATATGATTATAATAATTTTGTATGTCTAAATTGTGAAGTTTCCGAGAGATGCCCTAATTAATTCATGAGCCTCGAGCCAAACTTCAAAAGGAAAACAGTAATTTATTAGGAGCACCATCTTAGCAAAGTTTCGGGTGTACCCAGTACTGACCTTACGCAGATTTATACTCCCCCATGACCTGTCTCTCCCCTCCTCCCTGGCCATGTCAGAAATCACATTCTCCAATTAACTACTTTGACTAGCTGTGAAATCCAAAACTCTTCTACTGATTGCGGTTTACAGTAATCTGTGGAATGTGGTGTCCATTACCCACCATCCCCCCTCCTTTTCATGGCAACTTGAAAGCTTTGCAAGTTGACAATACCATTTGTTCTATTCTCTGAACAGGTGGGCAAGGATTAGGCGAGATAGGCTAAAGGTTTAACTTTGTTTTTTGGCTAACAACAACAATTAACCACGACTCACTCATGAGCTAACACCAGAGAGAGAAAGAGTGCACTTTTTTACCACTTGACAGCTCTTTTATACTAGAGCTGTCAACTCTTTATCCAATCAGAAGCTTGTCTGCTTCCCACCAGCTAGGAGCTGGTGGCAACCAATCAGATGCGCCTCTTGAGTTTTGCGTCAGAACGCAATACTCCTTCCTTTCTGGTTAGCACAAACGTAGTCCTCTAGACAACCCAGCCGATGCCGGATTCTTCAGGACCTGCACAGTCCACTATCTTCAGTTAGTGCAGTTTTAAGAGAAACTTCTGTGACTGGCATTCCAGGCAGCGGCTTCGCCCTGGGGCTCACACGGAATCTTTGGCTCTGCAGGAAATGGTAAGTCAGCCGCTAGGGTAGCATCTATTTGCGGTGTCGGGCACTGTTTGTTCTCACTCTTGTTTCATTGGCTGGTGGTGAGTGGTCTTGGTTGTCTTTGCGGGGTCTTGCAGGTTACTTCCCCTAGCTCGGGCAAATGGTCTCAGGTGGTCAATATGTCAATGCCAGTTGCAGCCATCGCTTAGTTGAATCCTGTACAATCTGGGCCCCGTCACTTCTATGACTTTACCAGGCAGCCATTGAGAATCCTCCCCCATAGTTTTGTGCATAAACCCAGTCCCCTTCCTGAAAAGAGTGAACCCCTCCCAAGGAAACTGGTGGCTTCTCAGGGAAGTAATTGGGGCCTATATCAATTCTCAAACACCGGCCCATCAATAGCTCTGCTGGACTGCGATTTGTTATCGGGCAAGGCATCACATACTGGGTCAATAGGTAGGTGGTGATTCTCTCGTGCCAGCCCCCCCCGGACCCAACCTAGTTAGGGACTCTTTCACTGAACGGACAGTCCTCTCAGCAAGGCCATTACTAGAGGGATGGAAAAGTGCTACCACAGCATGTCAAATGCCATGCTGGGCTAAGAAAGTTTGGAATGGTGCTGCTGTTAATTGCGGCCCATTATTGAACACTATTACATCAGGTAGTCCATGGATTGCGAACAACGTTCGCAGAGTCCTCACAATTTTTTCAGAGATGGTGGATGTCATTGGGATCACCTTGACCCACTTAGAATAGGCATCCACAATGACCATAAAGGTCTGCCCCTGGAACAGCCCGGCAAAACTGACATGAATCCTGGACCAGGGGGCCTTTGGAAATTCCCATTCCTGGGGTGGGGCTACCGGAGGGGGGCTGGTCTGGTTTTCTGGCACCACATGCAACTTATTACCTAGATGGTTATGGCATTATCTAACTGTGGCTATCAAACATAACTACGGCCTAAAGTCTTCATCCTGGCAATGCCAGGATGACCATCATGCAATGCGGTAAGCACTGTCTTATGCATGGCTGCTAGTATAATGAACCAAGTGCCCCACAGCAAGCAGCCCCTCAAGAAGGCTAGCTCATGCTGTCTAACTTCGTACAGTTGAAATTTAGATGCCACCTGCCCCAAAGGCCACCCCCACTGTACCCAGTCCAGCACTTGGGTCAGGACCTGATCTTTGGCAATGTACCTTGCGACATCTGTGGCTGTGATAGGAAGTTGTTGGTCATCTATTAGCAAAGCAAACATCATTGGAGCGGGGTCATCCATTGTGACTGGAAGAGGGCAATGGCTGAGTGCGTTGACATGGCCCAAAGCTTTTCCCAGCCGGTAAATAAGTTTGTAGTTGTATGCTGCCATGAACTCAGACCACCTAGTCATTCTCAGGGATATGATTTGAAGAGTCTGCTTGTCACCTGCCAAAATGTCCAGGAGGGGCTTATGGTCGGTAAATAATTCAAAAAAAACAGTCATATAAATAGTTGTGAAATCGTTTCATCCCAGCTACTGCAGCCAGAGCCTCTTTATCGATCTGGCTGTAGTTCCTCTCTGTCTGGGATAAAGTCTGGGAGAAGTAGACGATGGCTAAGGGCAGCTCCCACCCCATACAGAGAAGCATCACAAGCCAGAGTGATCAGAAGATTGCAGTTGTATTGAACCAATACACTGGAGAAAGTGAGCAAAGCTTTGACAGCTGCAAAAGCAGCAGCCTCTTTACGCCCCCAAATCCATGCCAATTTTGAGTCCAGCAAATGATGTAAAGGTTCTGCTACCATAATCTTGTGAGGTAGGAACATATCGTAGAAGTGCAATAGGCAAAGAAAAGTTTGCATCTCGGCCTTTGAGGATGGAACAGGTGCGTTTTTAATAGCCTGAATTTTGGACTGTGTTGGATGGGGGCCAGCGGTGTCAATGAGATAGCCTAAGAACTCAACCTGCAGAGTGCCCAATTGGCACTTGTTTGGTTTAAGTCAAAGTCCTGCATGGCAGAAACAGCTGAGCACAGCACGGAGGTGATTAGTGAGTCCAAGTTCATTATTAGCAGAAACAAAAATGTCATTAAAGTTTGGAATCACCCCCAGCAATCCTTGTAACAATCTCTCCATAAGACTCTGGAAAATGCTGGGGGCAACACACACACCAAATTGCAATCATCAACATTTAAAGGCATCACAGTGGGTGACAATTGTTTGGATCTCCGCCGTGGCGTCATCAACCCAAAGTTGCTGATATGCCTGTGCCATATCAAGTTTGGCAAATATGGAGCCACGACCCAAAGTATGTAGGAGATGTTGTACCACAGGCATTGGGTATGGGTTGGACTGCAGGGCTCTTTTCAATGTAGCCTTATAATCCACACAAATGTGCACCAAGCCATCAGATTTGATTGGGAGAACAATTGGGGTCTCCCAGTAGGCATAATCCACTGGCTCTAGGATGTACTGGGCTATCAATTTGTCCAATTCCTTGTCTACAAGAGGTCGGAGCGCAAAAGGCACTTGACGGGGCTTTAGCTGAATAGGGGCAATTGACAGATCCAAATTAAAAGAGACAGGTGTTCCCACATATTCACCAAGGGTGTCATTGAACACATCAGCAAATTCATTAATAAGTGATGTGAACTTGTCAGTTATGGCAGAATGGATAGCAGTCACCACCAAACCTAAAACCTCAAACCACTCTAAACCCAGTAAACTGGGTAGGGAACCACCAACAACGATTACCTTGAGGCAGCCAGCGAAACCATTATGCTGGATTGTAACTCGCCCTGTACCAAGTATCGGTATGTGATTACCCTGATAATCATGAAGTGTCAAGTGACAAGGGGCCAAACACTTCTTGGACATCAAGGGTACCAAGCGTTTAAAAGTACTCCACCACAATAAGGACAGAGAGGAGCCCATGTCGATTTCCATTTTACACGGGCTGCCTTCAATCAAAGGAGTGAGAAATTTTTTTTTCTTCAATTCACTACTAGCTTGATCAATAATTGTTTTGGGGAGAGAGGAGCCCCTATAAATCATGAAACAGTCTCCCTCTCCCTTCTTAACCTGTCTATACGGGGTCAGTACTCACGTGTGGTTCTGGCTGGGTTAATGCCTGATGGCTGGCTCACTCTGCATACTTTTGCAAGGTGCCCTTTCCCCCCGCAATGCCTGCACTCCGCATTTTTAAATCTGCAGGTGGACCAGTGGGGGTTCTCACCCACATCCTGCACACCAGGCTGATAATTTCTTGTCATCTGACTCCCCACTCTTTCTTGGAAAGGTCTTCAGTCGGCTCACATTGCCTTCTTCCTCCGATGACAGGTCAGAATTGACCACAGCTTGATGCACTGCAGCGTTTTGTCTAGCCGCTGCTGGGCTGATGGCCTTTTGAATTTCAGTTGATGATCAGATTGACAATTCTGATGCCTTGCCTCCTCAATCACTATTTGCAGCGTAACATCCGTCCTTGCCAGCAATCGATGCTGCAGCTTAATGTCCGCATGTCACAAATTAGCTGGTCCAGGAGGAGATCATCCAAATCTCAGAATTCTCAATACAGGGCAGCCATCCATAATGCTGCCATGTACTGATTTATTGTTTCCCTCTCAGACTGGTAGCGATGCAGGAAGCATGTCATCTAGCAATTCTCAAGGGCAATGAGGCATAGTGGCCCTTCAACTTTGCCAACAAGGTGTCCCATGGCACATCTTGCACCTTCTGAGGCATCAATAGCACACGGGCAGTCTCAAACATGTCGTGGCCACATACGCTCAGAAAAACAGCTAACTTCCAATCCCCAGGAAGCTCCTTGTAATTGTTGGCAGCTAGGAAGCAATCAAAACTGTCTAAGAAGGAGTCCCATGTCTCCATCGTTTGGTTGAATGGCACGAACATTGTTAGGGTGGCCATCATCGGATCAGTGGAAGCCTGAGGTGATTACAGCAACACGATGTTGTGGTGGCTCATCTCCACAGGAAAGCTCATTTACGTGACAGCTCTTTTAAGTGACAGCTCTTTTGTCAGTGACAGCTCTTTTACCTCTTGCCTCAAGATCCCATCCTCGTTGCCATTGTTCTATTCTCTGAACAGGCGGGCAAGGATTAGGCGAGACAGGGTAATGGTTTAACTTTGTTTATTAGCTAACGACAACAATTAACCGTGTCTCACTCGTGAGCTAACACCAGAGAGAGAGAGAGAGATTTTTTACCGCTTGACAGCTCTTTTATACTAGAGCTGTCAACGCTTTATCCAATCAGAGGCTTGTCTGCTTCCCGCCGGCTAGGAGCCGGTGGCAACCAATCAGACGCGCCTCTTGAGTCTTGCATCAGAATGCAACACCATTTGCCTGCTCTGTGGTCCACACACAGGTCCTGCTGGCAATAGCTTCTCAGTGTCCTTAACTTGCAGTAAGAGCAATAGAGCTAGAAGGATCATTGGAGGTCTTCTAGTTTAACCTCCTGCTGAAGCTGGAGACCCTATACAGTTTTTGTTGAGCATTGAGCTCTCCCTTACTTGTTACTTCTACCAGCTGTATCTTATGTCTCTCTCCATCTGTGACTTGTCAGCTCAGCTATTTTTGTATCTGGTACAGGTACCTTTTGTATTTAGTCCTCTTTCTAGACCCAGGTTTTAAAAATAGCAAGCTGATAAGTAAGAGGTGAAGATATAAGTCAGGGGTGTCAAACTCGCAATGACACATTGCTGTCACATGATGTATCACAATTTTTTTCCCCTGGGGCTGGGCATGGCCAGCATGTGATGCATGGAGCCTGCAGGCCATGAGTTTGACACCCCTGATATAGGTAATTTCTTGGTTGAATTAGCCATTCTAAGCAACTGTCTACAGTTGCCCACCCCCCTCTCACCCTATATTAAAGAGATCAATTGGTAGTGGGTTTTTTTTTCTTATCTTCAAGGGACTATTGATGGAAAGGAAAATAAACTCAGTTGTTTTCCTTAACTTTCCTATACTAACAAGACCTCCACTTGCTGGGTCCATTATTTAGAATAGTGCTGAGGGCAGCATAATTTATGCAGCCATGTTCTGCTACTTTGCAACCTGGAGCACAGCTCTTTAATTTAGCCTTCAAAGTGTGCCCTAATTCCTGGGCAAGACAATGGATCTCTTGAACACCTGTAAAACTACAGTTCTGGATTACAATGTGAACAGCTACTAGATGGTAACAAAAAACTAATTCTTCTGTGTAATGATACCTGGATTTGTATAGCCTAAAACTGATAGTTCTAAGTAAACCCGATCAAATGGCAGGCCTATACTTCTTGGAAAGCATAGCTTTTGCTAGTCTAGGCTGTCTTACTCCAATGATACATATTGCCACAACCTATTCTTAGAGTCTGTCATTCTCTCCCACATATAGTTTGCAAAGCTGAAACCTACATCTCCAGAATAAAATTAATCTAAAAATACTACTACTTTGTTCAAGTATACCGGTAATTGTTATGATTATTGGAAAAGAAAATATATTTTACGTTTATCCTGTACCTACTGTGTTAAACCTTTCTTACACAAAGCCCTGAAAAATGTTTTAGATATGCCAGAAAAACCTTTCCCAATCTCCTTTAGTAAGTTAATTGACAAATTAAATAAAAAGTTTGTAAAATGGGGCTACCAAATCTAAATTACTAAACTAAATGTAGTAGGTCACTTGACAGCATCAAAGGATTACAGCTTTCTGGGTGATTTTGTTTCCCTCTAGTGGTCATCTGGATATTTGCATCTCAGGTCTTTATTGTGAGGTGACAAAAGCATTAACTCAAGCTCTTACTGGGCTGTATATTTTCCCCTGTGAATAATTAAATAAGAGTTGCTGTCAGGGAGAAATAGTTTCCAGAACCCTCTGTAGTTGTTATAATGTAATTTTGTAACTTCAAAACTTTTTTGATATAAGGCTTGCGTAAGGGCAAACTAAACCACCATGTTTCAGATCTTTCCCAGAAATGCAACTGAAATCTAAATAATTTGTCTGGAATGCCTATGTTACCTTGTTTTCTTCTTTATTTATCTAACCAGCATTCCTACTTCACAAAGTTAATAAGATTAGTAATTAAAAATCTTAAATGGCAATTGGCAAGCAGACTCTTCAGAATTGAGTTGGCGCTGTGTCACCAACAGGCTTTGATGAGTATTTGGAGAGTGAAGCCAGACACATTTGACTGTTGCTAGTGCCTAAGAGCAGAAATGGAGAAATCTAGACCTTTATGGGACAATCATTTCCAGTTTGTATTTGCCTGTATTTCTTATGCAGTAGGTCTGGGGAATGTTTGGCGGTTTCCTTATTTATGCCAGATGCATGGAGGAGGTGAGTAGAATTTATGCTTCTCAATTTGCCATTTGAGAATAGGTGGGTTCATTTTTAAAACTGTGTTGTCTTTGTCAGAGTAGCCTCAGGTGTCACAAAGGAAAAATAAGCAATTGCTCCAATCTTCAAGGCAAGCAAAGAATATCAGCACAAATCAGACCTTTCTTCTTTTCATCACAAAAAAAATCTCATTTTTTTTCATTAATACATTTCCATTTTAGCACCTAATAGATTGTAACTTTCTAAACCAAAAATTAGTCTTAATATTAATTTAGTTTAAAAGATGCTATTACCTTCACTTACAACCTGCTGATTAACAGCCATTTCCACTAATGATGGATCCCACAAAAGCTACTTATAATCTGTTTTCAAAGTTACAGCGGCTCCACATATACATATGCGCACACACATAGACCATGCATACATGATCCCATTTTGGGCATTTGGTAGTTCACTTTAATGGCTGTTTCAAGCATCCTGCAATTATATGACCATGATTTGTAATGTTTTTGCTGGTTTCTGGCATTTACTTTTGGTTTCTGCCAAAAAAATGCCTATTGGTGAAAATGTATTCATTTAATTCCGATGTTGTTTGCTGAACAATTGTTGAAAAATCAGATCTGGTCATGTGATGACTCAATTTACGACTGCAGCAACTTGCAATTCCAGAGTCAATAAGCTACCTGTAGTGCTATTACTACTCTTGCTGCAACTGTTGATGAAGTTGAAAGGCTGTGTATTAGTAGCCAAATTACCTTTTTATATACTGTATATAAAGTTTTATTAAGACACAAAACAAGAAGACATACTGCAGCAAATTTGCAGTATATTGAAGATAGTGGGAACTTTTTGTTTAATTTTACAGTCCTATTTTCCCCTCCACTCCAGTCCACCCCAAGGCTAAAACACCCAGACACAAACTAAGCAATGTGGTATATGCAGTACAATGCAGTGAGCCATGTGCAGATCTGTACATTAAGGAAACAAAACAACTACTTCATAAACACATTGCACAACATAGGAAAACAAACTCATCCAGAAAACATTCAGCAGTCCATCTGCATTTAAAACACATAGGCAGTCTTTTGAAGAAAGCAAATGCCACATTTTGGACAGAGAGGACTGCTGGTTTGAAAAATGGTTCAAAGAAACCATCTGTGTCAAAACTGAACAGTCCTCTCTCAACAGAGGAAGAGGGATATTACAAATCTGTCTCCAGTCTACAACACAATCCTTTCAACAGTTCCAAGAAGGCTCCACATCCATTTGCATTATTCAAGTAACCCTGACGATATAGATAAACCTCCAGATGTCCTTAATGACTCACTAAAAAAAGCAAATGATCAGCTGTCTGCAAGGAGTATAAATCCTTCCATTCCCCACCATCCAGTCAGAGCTGAAAAAGCTTCTTGGATGAGAAATAAAACATCTTCAAAGAAAAACCAGATAGTACCGTTCAGTGGTGAAATCTGAACCAGTTTGCTACTGGTTTGCT
Organism: Grayia smithii; assembly: GCA_032468115.1. Classification (NCBI taxonomy): domain Eukaryota; kingdom Metazoa; phylum Chordata; class Lepidosauria; order Squamata; family Grayiidae; genus Grayia; species Grayia smithii. Next base: position 61,767 of record JANHFM010004836.1, on the reverse strand, counting down.
GGCCGCGCATGCATGCTACGTGCCAAGCGTGTGCTGCCGTGTGTATGCACAGTGCGTGCCAAATGCATATGGTGTGTGCACACGCAGTGTGCACCAAACACATGCTGTGCACACGCGTATGTGCAGTACACGCAAAAAGAAGGCTTGGAAAGGTAAGTAGAACAGCGAGGGGGGGATCAGCTGTGCTGCGTGATTTAGCTTTGCTAGAAAGCAGGATTTCTTGCTTTCTAGCAAAGCTAAACTGTGCGGCACAGCTGATCATCAGAAATACCAGTTCAGAGGGACTTGTAGCTTTTTTTAACTACTGGTTCGCCCGAACCGGTAGTTTTTATCACTACCGGTTCGCCCAAACTGGGGCAAACCAGTAGCAATTCACCTCTGGTCCAGTTGCCTCTTGAAAAAGCCCCTTTGGGACAACCATGACCTAGATGACTTAGAATCTCCATAGATATCATTTCTTTAAGTCCTGGGCCAGACAAACTCAATATCCTACCTCGGTTTATTTCTTTAAATTATTTTAATTAAAAAATAAATAAAATGGAAACTAGAATGTTACCAACCAAACAGCTATAAGCTGTTTATTTTCAAGTTGCTGGTTGTAAATAGACCTTAGACATATTCTTAGAGAGTAAGCAGAATAGGTGGCTGGTGAAGATTTATCTATATGGTCACTAGGAATCAAAAATGATTGTGCTTGATATGGAAATGGACCCACCTCTTCAGAAGAAAAAGGATTACCAGGAAGAGTGGAGGTAACCTCAGTTTGCCTTCTGGCAGCCAATCTCTGAGGGCTTCCATGATATATTCCCATAAATCTCAAAGTGTTTTCTGACTTAAAAGCATTGGGGGAACTCCTTTTCTTTGTACTGCTGTGTTGCTGTACAATTGCATTGATCCAATAAGAATATACTTCAAGGAGGAAGTTTCCCTACACAAAATGCCTGTTACCAGAGGCCCAAAACAGGAGGCCATGAAAATAATTCCCTGAATAAAATGGATTATGCTGAGCATTTACTTCAGCTTCATCACTTGTTTTTATAGACTGCCTGCTAATCCTGGAGATTAAACACCAAATCATAGATATTTACATAAATATTTTGGTTTTAAAAAAATAAAGAAAACCTGAGAAAGCTAAACTTTAAAAACTGTTTGATTTAATCAAAGAGGATTTCAAGGCTTGGACCATAAATCATTATTTTTAAAAAGTTATGATCATAGTTAATTAACCAGTTGAGGCAGGGAGACTAGTACATGCCAAAGAAGATGTTTGGGTCACATGGTACTAAGTGACGTACATCTAATCTAGGCATTTAATAGCATTTAATTCGCTGGAACTTTCCAGGATTTAGGATTTTTCAGTTAAAATACTGTACCAGCAAAGTTTTTTGAACCACATAAAACCTAAGGGATTTAGAAAAATCCACCTTAAATAAGAGTTTTGTTTTTTCATTGTTCTATATTATTCCCCAGATTGGATAAACATTTGAGCTGGAAAAGAATGTTCAGCTTCCACCCCTTTAAGTTGTAGCAGCTTGACATCTTCCATAATCTTTTAGCTTTTCAAGCCAGCATCCCTGCATAGGCAACATTGTGTTCCTAACCACAATGATAAAACATTGTTTCTTCCCAGAACGTAGTGATTTATATTTATATATTTATATTATATAAATTTATATTAATATAAATAAAAATATGTTATATATATATAGTGTGTGTATGTATGTATGTGAAGTTCATGAGAAAGACCAGATAAAAATTAACAGTGAACTTTTTAAATAGTTTATCAATATATAAAATACAAAGAAAAATGAAAATATGAGAAAGTATGAGATGAAAAGGGAAAG
>JANHFM010004836.1:46536-59823 GCA_032468115.1 Grayia smithii | reverse complement strand
TGCAATATCCTTCCCCCAGGAGTGGGGAGGGAATGGGGAATTTGCAGTATCCTTCCCCTGCCACACCCACCAAGCCATACCATGCCCACCAAGCCACGCCCACAGAACCGGTAGTAAAAAAAATTGGATTTCACCTCTGGTCGCAACCCACAGGTTGAGAACTGCTGTTCTAGATAATATGGACCAACTCCCAAACTTCTCAGCAATGGCAATGTATAAGAGATATCTCTCTCTATTGTTGCTTCTACCCTATTCAATTATGACAGTAATCCAAGGTGGATAGGAGAAGTCTTTGCTGTTACAGTACTGATTTTTTTCCTCCCATCTTTCAGGGATGTCTGAGCAAGGACAAAAGAAGGAAAATACTTTCTCTTTCTGCATTTTGAAGACTACAAGAGCATCTTAACTTCAGTAGTTAGTAATCAAGAGATATAACCATCAACGGGAGAAATGAATCCCTGTGTTCCATTATCTCTCTAAAACCATTAACCCAGTATAATCAGAAGGAGTATTCTAGCATGAAAGCTTATACCTTTTAATAATATTTGTTAATGATAGAAGGTGTTATGAGTCCCCTTTTTTGCCACACTACACTAACATAGTTCTTCTATAATAATCCAATAATGTGAATCTTTACAATTCTAAAGCTATCTGGAAGAGAAGAAATTCTTCGACTGGGCATTGAAAAAAAATAACAGTGGTACTAAACAAGCCTTCTTAAGGATTTAATAGCTCAGTCAGCTTACACTAGGAAATCTCTCCCGTATCCATTAAGAAAAGCTTGGTTGCCTCAAGAAAAGTGGGAGATTTCTCCCTTTCCTCTCTCAACAATGCTCTAAACACCATTTTGTATGCTGCTAATCTTTGTGTCTTTATTTACAGGGTGCATTTCTATATTTTTTGTAATAGCTTTTTTGACTTCCAGGTTGAAAACTATCTTCTTGCAAATAATGATTTCAGGAACATTTATTTTATAACTAATATTTAGGATTAGCAGTATCAGACTCCTGGGGATTTAGTCCTTTATACATAAATACAAACATGCTGGATTAATGCCAAGCACATTTAAAATGTACTAGGAAGTACCTAAGAATACTTAGATAAACATGCACACATACAATCACCTATATTTAATAGGCCAATCTAAGAGGTTCAGTTAATACCTAGCAGTTATGAATCTTCCTTTTAATTCTTAATTATGTATCTTAATTAATTTTTGCAGACTTCCAGGAAAGAAATGGTGGACTGAAGGCAGTTCCATGACAAATGAAGAGCTATTGAATAGCTTTAATAATTCCTCTTTAATAATTCTTGCCTGGATAAAGAGAGGATTTAAGATTGCCCACCAACTGCTTCAGACAGTTGTTTCTTGCAAGGAAACCACAAGCAATGGGCTAAAGCTCTGGGAGATGAGGGAATAGTAATCTTCCTCAAACCACAGTCAGCATCTTTGAAAGGACAATGGGTTTGCATATTTCCCTTTCTAATCACTTTTGGAAATTACTTGTTAACTGACTTTCAGTTATTAGGAATCTTTGATTGAAGGATTTTACAGCACCAAGAGAGTTTCCTTAAATCCTTCAGGAAAGACCATTTAACTAAAAGTTTAAGAACCATTTTTTTTAATAAACAGCAAAGGGGTGATTAAAACCAGGAATTTAGATAGTTAAAAATGAACTAAGGGTCTAGATAAATTTGAAATAAGATTTTCGAATTAATTATAAACAATCCTTTCCATGGGAATTCTTTTTAAAAATGTAATAAGATAAGACTTTAAAAATCGGATGTTAGAACTAGAGAGATTATAATTAAAAGAATAGAACAGTCAAACTTACCAATTACAGAAGAAAACAAAATATTTTAACACTGAAGATATTGAAGGATATTTTTAAACAACGTACCCAGAAGTTAATTTTAAAAGTGTTCTGTGTCTATAGACAGACTATGTTTAGAAGAAATTATGGAAGAGAAATACATTTTACTTGACAAGATTGAGACTGGTTAGAAAGGGGAATTAAAAATAACAGGCCACAAAGATAACATGAAAAAAGATGTTAAACTGGACATACACAAGAAACTGGCTGATGTTGTAATCCAAAGTGATATAGAAATAACAAACTAAGAGTAATTTTCCTATATTGGATTTACAAAAGAAGCATGTTAAAGTTTTGAAGAATTTTAGAAGAAGGCTCAAAGAAAAAAATGTAAAGTAATCAAATTTTATAACATTATTTGATGGGACGTAAGATAAGGTTGCTCAAAGTAAAAGGAAGGAATATGAAGTTGGCTTGTTTGATCAAGGTTGAAGTACATCCTGGTGAAGATTTGAATTCTACATCCTGTAGAAAGATTAGAATTGTCTTTTAACTAATTAAGCAGCCAAATCTTGTACAATATGGATATATTTTTTGCCAATTTTTGAAGGACATAATTGGTTCTACTTTTACTAAGTAACAAAATGACAAAATGATATAGTTGTAATTATATTGTTAAACATTGCACTTAAAATTGTGTTTATTGTTTGTTGTTTACAGTTGTATTTTATATTATTTTATTAAAAGTTCTATGCATTACTGGCAGCTCCCTTGAGAACAAAAGCAGTCTATAAGTATTATGAGTAATACAGTAATAACCCATGTCAAAAGTTTTTTGTTCTCCAGAACTCTTGAGGACCTATAAACTGTCAAAAAGCAGGCTGTAAAAATATTTACAGACCCCTCACATCCTGGACATAAATTGTTTCAACTCCTACCCTCAAAACGATGCTATAGAATAGAGCACTGCACACCAGAACAACTAGATACAAGAACAGTTTTTTCCCAAACGCCATCACCCGGCTAAACAAATAATTCCCTCAACACTGTCAAACTATTCACTAAGTCTGCATTACTATTAATCTTCTCATTGTTCCTATCACCCATCTCCTCCCACTTATGACTGTATGACTGTAACTTGTTGCTGTATCCTTATGATTTATATTGATTGTTTCCTAGTATGATTTGATTGCTTATTCGTACCTTATGACCATTAAGTGTTGTACTTTATGATTCTTGACAAACGTATCTTGTCTTTTTATGTACACTGAGAGCACCAAAGACAAATTCCTTGCGTGTCCAATCACACTTCGCCAATAAAGAATTCTATTCTATTCTTCATCCCAATCCTGGTCATAGTTCATCATACCCAAGGCCATGTAAATTGTTTTGGCTTCTGAGACAGAATATTCAACAAGCACTTCTCTCTCTAACAATAAAAATCCAATGATAATTAATTGCAGTCTTTTCACAATGCCAAATATCTACTAGAGTCAGCCACCTCACTTTATCTAAAGAATTAGCCATAATACATGTCATACTTTTATCATTAGCCTTTCTTCAATAGTAGAAGTTTGCCATTTCAAAGCCAAAAGATAACATACTCAGGATGTTTTTCCTTAAATGATACCCCGTGATTAATACCATTTAGGCAGTGTTAGGCATTTTTCCAAACTAAAGATTGGAGTTATTAGGAAAAAAAATCTGTAGACTAGCACTTGTTAAGTACCCCCAAAGTGAGGGAAGGGGAACAGAGGCAGGAAGGATGGATGGATAGATAATGGATGGACGACCTCATTTCACCAGTATGGCTAGGCCAAGCTGGTTTCAGTCTCGGTTCTACTTGGAAAGAAGGCTTCACTAATCCTCTTTGTCAGGGTGGGGGTATAAAAAATTGAAAAAGTAAAGCTTTAAGATAGATTTTATCAATTGCACAGCTCAATCCTAATTATATATGCTAAAGATTCTATTGATTTCAGTTAGGAAATTTTTATTTCGGTTTATCAGTTTTGGCTCTATTTTATTTTTTAGCTTACTCTGTAACTCAAGATGTAGAACATACATATTGGTATACTATTTCCTCCTTTTATTTTCTTCAATTCTGAGAGGTGGATTGGACTGAGAGAGATGACTGATCCAAAGCTGCCCAATACCCATCCAGGTTACATGTCTAGGGCCAGATCAGAATTCACATCTTTTGGTTTCTTGGCCAGCACTTTAACCACTAGATCAAAACCTGGGTGTTTATGTACTCTTGACCTTCTCTCACTTTCCTTGGTTATAATGTAATTTGATGTTTTATAGCAATTAGTTATACTTTAACTGTCATTCTATCTGAACTGTTTGAAAGATTCTACTTAATCATCTAGATATGATTTACAGAAAATTATTCTGGCAGACCCAGCCAGTCTATAAACTAATTATCAAGCTCCAATTCTAGAAAAGAACAAAGAAATAAACAACCAGGCAAAGCCAGATATGAATCCTTTCCATTTAGAAACAATTGTTTCCTAAGAAAAAGCCCCACTGGGACTTACTTTAAGCAGTTTCATATACTATTATATTGTATGCTATAATCTGCATGCTTAAATCCATTTCCCCAAAGGTGAATCAAACTGAAGTTGTTAGGTTTTCTTTCTGGATGGACACACATCCTAATGTTTGTGGAATGTACCAAGCAATTAGATATTATAATACAAAGTCAAAGAAGAGTCAAGTGAGGGGCACAAATGACAGAATGTGCCTCACAACACAGGGTTTTTTTTAATGATATTCATAGATAGATGTTGCAGTGCAAGTTTGAAAGAGCAGCACCTGTGTTGCTGTAATATCATGACATGCATTTTGGAATCAATTTAGTTCGGAAGGAATAGAAGCAACCATGGAGATATGTGACTCCATTTCTGTGACTAGATTCATGATGTTCAGCTGTAATGTGGTTGCTTGGTTTTGGCTTAGCATATGAACCAAGAGTACTTTATTCTTTCAAGCATGATTATGAAAATTCTGATTTAGCATACAGGTTCTTTTTAAAAAAGTTATATTGAGTATACACCAATTCTTATGTTTTGTACCTGAAATTGGGTATGTGTGCTTCATATAGTTCTCATTCCATTTATTCATTATGGAGAAAGTTCTTGCTATAGTCAGGAACTATGTTCTGGTGTTTTTTATTGTTTATCCTTGTATTTTCTGGAGAAATTTGTTGAAACAAGTTTTATAGAAATTTTCAGCATTCATTTGGCCAATCAAATAGTTAGCTTTAAGTAATGAGAGATACGTTGGCAAGCATACTGGCTGGGAAACACTGGGAGTTGAAGCCCATGCATATTAAAATGGTCAAGTTGGAAAAAGCACTACATTATGAAACACTAATGTAAAGCTTTTAGCTAAGTTCTAGATTGTTGATTGTGATCTATATATACTTTTGTTTCTCTTGCAGGTGGATTTCTAATCCCATACTTGATTATGTTAGTTGTGGAAGGAATGCCATTGTTATTTTTGGAATTGGCAGTGGGACAACTTATGCATCAAGGGAGTATTGGCACATGGAGTGCTATAAGTCCTTACCTCTGTGGAGTTGGTGGGTTCTTGTCCATCTATTGCTTGCTTTTCTTGGTAAAGAACAAGAGATAAGAATTGTTTTTTAATATACCTGCTACAGGTCTATTGTTTTGTCCATGGATTCTACAGGTAGTCCTCAATTTACAACTGTTCGTTTAGTGACCGTTTAAAGTTACAACAGCACTGAAAAAAGTGGATTATGACTGCTTTTCACAATTATTGTGAAACCTGTTGCAGCATCCCCATAGCCAGGTGATCAAAATTTGGATGCTTGGCAACTGACTCATATTTATGACTGCCAGTGTCCTGGGGTCACGTGATCACCTTTTGTGACTTTCTGATAAGCGAAGTCAATGGCGAAGCTAGATTCACTTAACAAACTTGTTATTAAATTAACAACTGCAATGATTCATTTAACAACTGTGGCAAGAAAGGTCATAAAGTGGGGCAAAATTCACTTAACAAATGTTTTACTTAACAACATAAATTTTGGGCACTATTGTGGTTGTAAGACAAGGTCTAGCTGTAATAGGTTTGTTGATATCTGTTCTCACTTTTCCATCACAAGCTTTAATGAAAGGAAGGACAAACAATGCTTTTTTCTTAAAAAAAATCCACATGCACAATTTTCATCCTGTCAAGTTGCAAATATAAAATCAATCCAGGTAAAACAGGCTAAGGCAAGCAATTGAGTTATCTGACTATAACAGTATAAATTATGAAGAGGAGGGATTAAGGGTCAGTGGTGGAATTCAATTTTTTTACTACCAGTTCTGTGGGCCTGGCTTGGTGGGAGTGTCAGGGGAAGGATACTGCAAAATCTCCATTCTCACCCCACTCCAGGGGAAGGATACTGCAAAATCCCCATTCCCACCCCATTCCAAGGAAAGGATACTGCAAAAATAATCCCACCCCATTCTGGGGCCAGCCAGAGATGGCATTTGGCGATTCTCTGAACTACTGAAAATTTCTGCTACCGGTTCTCCAGAACCTGTCAAAACCTGCTGAATAGCACCCCTGGTTAGGTACAACTTTCTTATCTCTAGAATGGTGTTTCCTGCCCTAAGCTACCAGCCTTCTAATATTATATAACACAACTCACAAGGTGTTGAATGAGATGCTTATGGCCAGGTACTATGAAAGAACAGTACTATTTCACAGAAATTACTGATTTGCTGGAAAAAAATAAAGAGGTTTCGCATTTGCAAACCTGTAGCGAAGGTAAGTGAATACCACCCCAGGTCAATAGCATCTTTTTCAGGATTGTACAGAAAAAAAAACCTGAGATAGTTTTCAAAGCATCCACACTTCTGTTGATTCTTTCTGAGGGAGTGGTAACAATTAATTAATTCCGTTTACCTGACATATTTTTCTTGTTTTCAGGAATTGCCAGTGTTGTTGTGTCATTTTTTCTCTCCATGTACTACAATGTTATAAATGGCTGGGCATTTTGGTATCTTTTCCATTCATTTCAGGTGGGTCAAACAATGTTTTGAACTTCAGTGATATATCTTAGGAAATGATCTTCCTTTCTGCTAGGATATTGTGACTGAACAGGTTGAATGTGTATGTGTTCCATCTCCTATAGATACCAGCAACTGCAGTGATAAGAGAGAGAGAGGGAGAGAGAAAGGAAGTGGGGAGGATGGATTGGAATAAATATATCCAGTTCTCAAATGCAGTTTTGCCACTTTAGTGTGCTCCCAGGTATGCAAAAATATGTTGTATGAAGGACTCAAAAGAAGACTCTATAGTGTGAAAATGCTATTTAAAAGCTTATTTAAAATGCTTGACATCTGAGGGTAAGCACTGACTTCTCCTTTTCTGATTGGCAAAGCCAACTACTGGTTTCATGTGTTATTCATCAGTCCTTTAGTAAGCCAACATAAAATTAATTGTCTTTGTGGTCAACCTTCCTATTCTATAATGGGACAGAATCTTACCCGGTGGAGTCTTGCAGTGTCATTTCCTCTCCTACCAACACGTCCTGTTTATGAATAATTATTTCCTCTAATGTGAGATGGGACAAGGCTGAACAAATGTACATGAGTGTTTGGTTGGTTGTCTGTTGGTTGTATGGCTAAGAACTTCTTTTCATATTTCTCACTGCGGCATAACTGAGCCCACAACTGAGGCAGCTTTATATTGTATTTCACTTTTAAAGAATTATTGTCCATCTTTTACTGGCACAATCTTTGCCATGAGTGTGATCTAGCTATATGTCTTCACAAGGGACAAAGATGGGACAATTATCAATAACATATATATATGATGATACCATCATGCAAATTCTGTGACTTATCTACTTGTAGCAGATATTGTGATGCAGGTATGTAATTGTGGCATTTGCATGATAGAATCATTGCACACAACCCGCTTACCTTCGCTACCGGTTCTCAAAAGTGAGCTTGCTCGCACTAGCGTCACTTGCACACGCCACCTCTGCGCATGCGGGGGGCCTTCTGCGCATGCACAGAGTGTCAAATCAGGATGTGATGACGTCCGGGCAGGTGGGTGGAGCCTCCCGCAGCCACTGCCAGAAGTTCATACAAACCAGATAGAACTGGCTGAATTCCACCACTGATACAACCTCATGTTTGATGTCATTGTGGTTTGTTGCAGATGCCACTGGTTCTAGCAAAATTAGCTGAATATGTGCTTACTGACCTGATCTGGGTTGGGGAATCTGTCCAGCTCTTGCAGACCACTTTAGACTGTTGTGAGCATATCTTACTTCTCTGGTTACAGGACACAGTGCTCCATTGACATTTTGGATTAATTTTAGGAGACACCAAATATCTGGCATGCGACAGTCTGTAATGCATAACCAGTGCTGTCTGAAATAACAGTGAAATAAATACGTTTTCCAATTAAACAAAATAATCTCTCCCTGAAATCATATACTGAATTTTACTGATAGGTTATGGCAATATTTTATGATGCTCTATACAAGAATTCTAATTGCATAATATTTCTTGGACTTGAGTTCTTCAGAGTGCATTAAGATGAAATGGGAATATATGACCAAAAAACTTCCCTGTAATAACAGTTATGAACTCTCACTTTGCTGTGCAATAGCAGTATCTATTAAGATTGTGTGTGTGTGTGTGTGTGTGTTTTAGAAATGCAGAGCATTATCATAAAAATGCACTTCTGTTCAGTTTAACTGCTTGGAAGTAGAATAAAATGTTTGTTTACTTTTGCTTGTTCCAGTGCAGGGTATAAGTTCATATGGTACAAAATAGTATCACTTCTGCAGGTGGAAGATCTCCATTTACTTTACAGTTGAGGAAAAATGCCTTCTTTCTGCATATTTTACCATTTTTCATATAGTTTATGAATGCTGTTAGAGATTCTAGTAGAGTAAAACAACCAAACTTGATTCATGTATACTTATGCTGGCCACTTTTGACTTAAATAATAATTCATGACAATTCCTTGGAATATTGTGAATACAGAACTGAATATTATTAGCAAGCTTATAACAAAATGGCTAAGCTGTGAATTCCTTGATGCTCTCCAAGCTTGGTTGTTTCTTTGTAAACGTTTTATTATCCAAATAGGTAACATAATCGTTAATGAAAATGTTACCTGTTGAGTAATGAAATGTCTGCAAGCAACCAAGTTCAGAGAACACCAAGGCTCCTCAAACGTATAACAAACTAGTCTTCCTTTTTGCACTTATTCTCTCTGGCAAGTATTGAAAACATTGGGAATAATATAAAACTTCATGGGACATGTGGCACACATATAGGTCAAAGATAAAACAGAAGAGCAGCTGGGAGAGCCCTTGCACAATGTTGTTTGTGCACCAATTGTGGCCTTTCTTGGATCAAGATTCTCTGCACTCAGTCATTCAAGCCTAGTCACCTCACATCTGGACTATTGCAATGCACTTTACATGGTGCTACCCTTGAAGAGTATTTTGAAGCTACAGCTGGTGCAGAATGTGGGAAGTTCTTTGGACCCGTAGAGTGGCCCATGTTACACCATTGCTTCACAGGCTGTACTGATTGCCAGTCTGCTTTTGGGTGCAGTTCAAGGTTTTAGTCATAACCTTTAAAGCCATGCATGGCATGGCTCCAGACTACTTGAGGAACCATTTAACCCAGAGGTGGGATTCAGCCAGTTCTGCCCAGTTCAGACAAACCAGTAGTGGCAACTGCAGGAGGCTCTGCCCATTTGTCCAGACATAATGTATGAGCAAAGAGCATGTGCAGAAGGCCATGTGCATGTGCAGAGGAGGCGCATGCGAGCGAAGTGAGCACACACATGTGCATGTTCACATTTGTGAACTGGTAGATAAGTGAATTCTACCTCTGGTCTCACCCAATGAGACTGGCTTGCCCTACCTGCACCAGCTAAGGGGGCATATTGCAGATTCTGTTAGCCAAGGAATTTCAGCTGGTGGGATCCAGGAGAAGAGCCTTCTCTGCCATGGCTCCTACCCTCTGGAACATCTTACCCCCAGAGGTGAGACTGGCTCCCACCCTGAAGACCTGCTCTGTCAAATGGCTTAGGATCCCATGGGTGGAGCTTCATACTGGAGGTGTTGACTAAGTTCAATGCCACCTCCCCATCCCATATGTCCGGTGCCCTTCTTTGCCATCTTGTCTTTATGATTGTTAATGTTTTTATCTGCTGTTGTATAATGGACGTTTCTAATGTTTTTCATGTTGTAAACCTCTCAGAGGCATTGGATACAAGATGGGCGGCAAATAAATTTAAAAATAAACAAATGTTGTAGCAAAGTTGAATAGATTTGGAAAGGTCTGGGGCCAATAAAATTCTTCTTAAGTACTCAATGTTAATATCTCAAAGCTTCATTAGTAATTCATAGATTTTCATACAAATTGACCCCTCAAATCCTGACTAAATATCTTCTCTCAACCATGGCATACAATTAAAAAACCCCTCAAACTACTGTATTATGCTCCAGAAATGTTTCAGTTTTCTTAGGTCCATGTTCATGTAACATAGTATGCTTGTTACTGAATAGGAGCAACTCTCCAATTTGTCGAATAGTTTTTGGTTGCTTAATTTTAAGTATTATAATTATAGATATAATTATACATAGATGCCAGCTTGTCTTCCCAAGATTTGGCAGTAAATTATTGTCAAGATTCTACACTTTATATGGCTAGGATCTGGCAAAAGTCTCCCAGGAATAGCATGGGTACATAAGAATCTTTATTGCAAACAAGAATGAAGCAAACCAAGCACCAGATTGCCCATTGCCAGAGTGAATGTTCAAGTGCTTCTTCTAAAGGTAGTGGTTCAAGCCCATGACATTTTCTTTATGCCCCTTCAATTAACTGGCTCTTTGTACAATACTTCCTGCTCTTGAAATTGTTAAGTATTTATAATACTATCAGTTCTGGCCTGAAAATTGTCATGGGTGATTTCTCACATTGGGGATTAAACCCAGTGCATATGCTCTCCCACATACCCATCTTCCCCATATCTTGCACTGCAGCCTTTTTATTTGGATTGTCTGACAGTATTAGGAATGATCTATATTGATTTAATGTGTGATTCATTCTTAAAGGATCCTTTGCCATGGGCAAGCTGTCCACTGAATATTAACCACACAAACTATGAGGAAGAATGTGAGAAAGCAACACCCACTCAGTACTTTTGGTACAGGAAAACCCTCAATATTTCTCCATCCATTGAGGAAAGTGGAAGCATTCAATGGGAGCAAGCAGCTTGTCTCATCCTGGCATGGCTAGTGGTCTATCTGTGTATTCTGCGTGGAACAGAATATACTGGCAAGGTAAAATGTACTGGGGTTGAACATACTGGCATTTCATAAATATAATGGGTGCCAAGAAAAACAATCCTTAAAACCTTTTAAAATAATTTGGGATTTAATTTTGCCAGGGAATTATAGTTAGTTGTATGAGTAAAGACAATTAGTGTGGTAACTTTTTAACAGAGAAATAGGCTCTGAACTCTGTGAATTTCTCTATCACAAAAGTTCATGTTAGTAAAAGGATTTTTATAAACATATGAATAAATTGTGTATAGCTGAAATGAAATAAGCAGTGGATGCATGTGCATGATTGCACATATATGCACATACATGAAACAAATTCTGAACTGAATTGAAACAACAGTAAACATTATCATAGAAAGATTTGAAAACTTGCCCTACTAAATGATATTTCAATGACTATTAGAATATTACAATTTTTAGCCAACTATAGAAAGTCCTCAACATAACCATTTGTTTAGTGATCTTTCGAAGTCACAATGGCATTGAAAAAAGTAACATGCTCATTTTTCACAGTTACAATCATTGCAGTATCCCCAAGGTCACATGATCAAATTTTGAATGCTTGGCAACTGGCATGTATTTATGATGGTTGCAGTGTCCTGGGTTATGTGATCACCTTTTGTGATCTTCTGACAAATGAAGTCAATGGGGAAACCAGATTCACTTAACAATTGTGTTACTAACTTAACTGCAGTGATTCACTTAACAACTGTGGCAAGAAAGATCATAAAATGGGGCAAAATTCACTTAACAACAGTCTTGGTTAGCAATGGAACTTTGGGGATCAATTGTGGTTGTAAATCAGGAATTACCTATATAAACTTATTTTAAGCTGGTAATTTGTTTATTTTTCATAAGAAGGCAGAGCTTAAATTATGGCCATTCCAAATAATATTACATAACATGGAAGTATTTATTTTATTGATTGAAGGTCATCACTAAAGTTCAGTATTGATATACATATATTGACCATTTGGAATTTAATCTAAATGCTGAATATGCTAAATAATAGCATAATAATGCTTGTTGTTGTTAGTCATGTCGTGAGTTGTGTCCAAACCATCACGACCCCATGGACAACGTTCCTCCAGGCTAATAATGCTAAAAAATGCTAAATGCTAAATTCTTGAAACTCTTTTAGAATTTAAAATAAAGACATTAATTCTCAGCTATAGGAATATTTGCACTTCTAATTAATGTACCTTTTTTGCAGGTTGTTTATGTAACAGCTATATTACCTTATATAGTCCTTATCATATATTTGATCAGAGTCTTAACACTTCATGGAGCTACTAATGGACTGCGATATATGTTCACTCCAAAGGTACATTTAAAGTAGAACACTAGCTATTAGCTTGCTGAAGGTACAGTCAATATTGCACAATTATCCATTCTTACCCTATAGAGCATCTGTAGAAGGAATCAAGATGGTACCAAAATCATGCAGTTGAAGTTTCCCCTTCTTTTGCATGCATTGGATGTGCAACTCATTTAAAAATTTGGATGTTTGCCTTTTTTTTAAACATTCCCCACTAAAATGCCCCAAGAAGGTATAAAAGATGCCATGATGCTATCAAGATGCCATAATTATATACATTTTCAGTAATTTTATGATTTTATTGTTGTTAGCTGCCCAGAGTAACTTAATATCAAATAAATTATAAATAAATAAATGATTATATTCATTTTCATATTGAGAAACTGCCCTGATTATCAATAATTGTATAGCATAAGTGGGCAATCATTCGATAATTGAGAATTAAAGTTTGGATGAGGGTTGAAGAATGCAGAATAAGTAGGCTAGGATTTTGGAGAGATCGTTGTGCCTTATAAAGTAAAAATGATTATTTTAATGCTTTTTTACTGCAGTTCTACAATACAAATAATATCAATTTATGACCATAATGGTGCCCATAATTTCCATCATAAGTCATGAAGGTCAGACATGACCACGCCCAATTTTAAAACTTAATTTTCAGTGGTCATTAACAGATTTAACAGATTAACAGAGTTGGAAGGGACCTTATAGTCATCTAGTCCAACACCCACCCCAGCTCAAGCAGGAGACCCTACACCATTTCTGCCAAATGGCAGTCCAATCTCTTCTTGAAAGTCTCAAGTGATGAAGCT
>JANHFM010004835.1:71243-83428 GCA_032468115.1 Grayia smithii | reverse complement strand
CCGCCCAGAGTCCTCTGGGAGATGGGTGGCATATAAATATAATAAATAAATAAATAAATAAATAAATAAATAAATAATAAATATGTGGAAGTTATTGAATGATTTAGAAAAAAGTATTACTTGCATTTAATTTGATAACAGATGTTCTGGCAATCAAGATGTATAGCAAACCTGTTAATAATGACCCTCACGATGTACCAATTCAATCACACTGCTTAACAAAACAAGGGCCACTCATTTCAAAATGTGCAAGTCAGCTCTTTATAGAGTTGGCAAATTGCAGTGCAGGGGATTTCCATTTGTGGGGCAAGATTATTAATAAATGCCTTAAATAATAAAATATGGTTTTGGATATCTGTAACCCAAGAGATGACTTATACCTGAACATCAGGCAGTGCTTTTGACAGGAACATCTATCTGCTCGATAACCACTGTAAGAGTAATATAGAATGGAATTACAAGAAAAGCTACTGTATGTATAAGAACATGAAACAAAAATTAAGGAGCAATTGAAAACATCTGCAGTCAGTTCATGAAGAAAGCAGACCAGCACTAAATCTGCTCAAGAAAAATAGAAGGATCGGGAGTAATAATATTATTCTAAGGAAGTACTTGGAATACCCACATTTAATTAACATAACTGCCGTTCAACAGATAGCAGTCTTGGCTCTGGACTACAAAGCTGTGGGTTCAAATCCTCTGCCAGCCCCCTTGATTTCATCCCAGCTGCTGACTCGACAGTTCCTATTTCTCAGAAAATGTGTTTTTCCATGAATTGTTATTCTGGGGCTTGGAGACGGATGGCATGTAGGAAATGGTGCCACAAAGTCCAAAAGTACTTTATATTTTACTTGTGAAAATAAGTGGATGTAGGAGAAAAGGATAATTAAAAAATTATATAGATGAGAAATACAATTCACTAAATCTTGAATTCCTTGGGGTTATTTCAGAAGAAATAAACCTTTGTGTTTCATTAATTTTGCATTTTACCTTGATCTCAGTGAGTAAAGTATTTTACAATAATTCACTTAATAGATCTTGACTCCCTTAAGGACATTTCAGAATCCTTTCAAAAACTATTTTATTTTTTTCATTAACTCCCTATGTCATGTCAATGTTAGTTTAAGTTAATAAACGTGGAATTAATTTCAGCCTATCATCATGACAAATTTCTGAAACATTCAGGATGAGCTGGGCTTTATTCACAATAGGCAGTTTAATGTCTAGCTTGCTTTACATTTTGTCTTTATGTAAGAAATTCATGGTAGATTCAGTGAAATGTATTATTATACACTTGGAGATACTTCTGTAATCATAAATAACATGAAAGCGATTATTATGGGACAATTACTTTCCTTCTCATATAACAGAAGTCGTGCAGAAATGGATGAAATTATTATGAAACATGTCTGCCAAAGAAGATGCAGCAAGCTCATTTACAATTGTACTATGCAAATGACTGCCTTGAATTAGTAATTCCTTGCTTACTATAGTTGTTGTTAACATTCCATGGCCAAACACTAAATAACTTTGGCTTGGTCCTAATTCAAAAAATAATATCAATATCAAGTGCCTGTTCCAACTGAGTGATTCTTCCCCACCCCTAACATAATGCTCCATCAGAAAGATTCTGATTCTGAATTCTGGGAGTTGAAGTCCACAAGTCTTAAAGTTGCTAAGATTGAAGACCCCTGGTTTAGAAAATGTTATGAAGCTTACAACCATATTACAATAGCTAGCATCCCCCTCCCCAACCCCATGACTACAGAGCTGGAACCTAGCAAAAGCAGCAAAAGCTGGAACAGCAGTTTGAAGCTGCTCAGAACAGCTCTGGATTTGGAGAAGGGTTTCCTCAAGCAGCCAGCAGCTGAAGCTATGGGCCTCTTTTGGCTCGAAATCCCACCTAAAATAATGACCTGAAGCTCCACTGGAGCCAAAGCTGTCAAACCCAGACTATTGTCAACAATAGTTCTGAGATTATAAGAAATGAAATTGATGTTACACCTGGCTTTGAAAATTGTGGGTAGGGATAGAGTAGGAATAGGGGATAAAAATGATGACCGACTGAAATGCCCTCGAAATTCCTCAGGGTCTACTTTGATTATGCGTGAAATACATTTTAGAACCTACTTTGTCAATAGACACTGGTTTGTTTGTTTTTATTTCATACATTTGATTGCTGCTCTACGAAGCAGTGATAGGTTGCTCCCGGTTCGGTCCAGTTCGCGCGAATAGGTAGCGGTGCTGCCGTGATGTCACCGAACCGGTTCGCAGCGTCCCGGACCCGGGCCCACCCGCGCACCCAAACTCACCTTTTTCTTCCAAAAACCCCGAAATTAGCGTTCTGCACATGCGCAGAGCGCTTTTTTGGCGATTTTTTTTGTAAAAAAATTTCTGTGCAAGCGCGATAGTGCACTTTAGGCATGCGTGTGAGCAAAGCAAGCGCACGCGCACAAATCGCATGTGTGCACGTACAAATCACGCATGCGCGCATACAAATCGCGCGTGTGCGCGTGCACGAAGAGAACCGGTAGTAAAGGTAGGTAGAACCCACTTGTTCCTACGAAGGAACAAAAGCAGTATGAAAAGTAGTGCATATTAAATTGTAGCTAGCAACATGCAAATTTATAGTTTGGTTTCTGTGATTAAATATAGAATGCTTGTTCTATTTATTCATATCCTGCCCTTATACTCAATCAGCAGCAACAACAATAGTAGTAGTACGGTAGTAGTAGTAGTTGTCTTTTTATTTTAGTAATTGACCAGCATAACATATCATTAAAAGATAAAGTTATACCTATCCCATTGTGCTAATAGTCTAACATAAATACTACAAATTCAGATTATAGAGCACACCATACTACAAATTCAGATTATAGAACACGCGATAAAGCCATGATATCGATACCACTAAGGTTGTATATTTAAGGTCTTTGAGATAAAAGTAAATGTTTTAGAAATTTATATAATTTGAATAAAACTATAAAGGAAAATAAATAATATGAAATACTAAATCACAAACCTCTGCAGGTAAACTATTTCATATTGATATTGTAACTATAAGAACTAATAGTATGATGTAAAATAGAATTTTATGAAAAGCAATGGTACTAACTTAAAAGATTAAAATAATTAATTTGCAATTGCTAGTTTTCTGCGTTATTAAGGGGCTTTCTAGAAAACAAACAACAGTGATTATAAATATACTATATGCATGGTTATCAATAATCATACAAATAACCAACTACAATTTGATAACCAACAGAGGCAGAGAGGAAATATGGTCCACAAAATGTGACATACACCATGTATGCATGTAATAGTTTCATCAGAGATAGCTCGAAGGGCAAGCAATTTGCAAATCCCCTCCAGCAGATAACATTCAGAAGGAACATTAACTTCAGTTGCCTTTTGGAAAAAATATAAGCATATTTGAGACACCTGGATGATTGAGAATCTCTATAGATGTACATTTAATGGAATGATTCAAGATTCACTACTGCACTGAAAAGGATGTGGTTTGCTCCTTAGCCTTACACTAAATTCACACCTCAATGGCAACATCTTGATCAAGTTTACTTCATTGGTTTACTTTCTTTCAAACATTCCTATTCAAGATGAAATAGTTGTCGCATTCTGATAAACTGGCAAAAAGGGCAACCTTTGAGTTTCCTAATTAAAAACTGAGAAATCAAAAGATCAGGGAATATTGTCTAAAAATAATGTATTACCCACAGAAAGCCATGTGTAACTGGAAAAAATACAATGTTTCATTGCAGCACACAATCCCATGACTACAAAAGGAAGTCACTGCAAGTACCAAAAAGAAGAAAATTATTTATTTAAAGTATTTTGAGAAATAGCTTGCAAACTAATCATATTTATATTTTTCAGAACTGTATCTTACATACTCATTGAAAACATAAAATGTAGGGTAAAAGTTATAATTATGTGGTTTTTTTTAATGTGGGGAAAGGCCAGAACTAAACCATCCTCACTTTGGAGTCCTCCAGATATTGATCTTTAACTATCAGCTAACTAGCTATCAACTAACTAGCTATCTAAATACCTTTGATTCATAAGAGGAGCTTGGGCACTCAGCAGCTGGCTTCATAGTTAAGATCTAACCATTGTTGAGGTGTCTTCCTTAGGAACTCTCTTAGGTACTACAAATACAACTATGCCTTTTATAGAAAGTCAGTTCCCTTCCTCTTAATGTGTACTGCCCTTGAACCCTGTTCTACATTAGTCTTATTTAAACTCTAGCAGAACCATCTTCATTAAACTTTACAATATATATTTAAGTATACCTGAACAGTTTTTTTTCAATCTGATTCTTTTAGATGTTTGAGGACTACAATGCCAGAATCCCTTGCTGATATATCTGGAGAGCATCAGGCAAGAGACGTCTATCCCAGTCTCAAACCTTAGATATCTTATGGATCAACTTTGAAGAAAAGTTTACAAAAATTAGGAGCAAACATATGTTTTATTTTCCCATGAGCCCAGTATTTTTCTACATCTTGTTTATCATTTTAATACAGTATTGTTTAGTCTTTTGGTCCTCTAAGCTTTATATGTGAGTATTTTTATATATATATATATATATATATTATTATGGAGTCCTTCACAGTGAAAAGGTGCAAAGTATAACTTAAATAAACAAACAAACAAACAAATAGTAACATAAAGCTGAAGCTCCAATTTCTACTTAACTGCTTTGGCCAGTTTTCATTTCAACCATGGGAAAATCTATTTGTAAGCCTATTATAAATCTAAATGAAAGGAATATGATTCCAAATATGTTTCCACTAGATGTTTGCTGGGCAAACACTATCAAAACAGAACACTCCTACTGTAAGAAAGGTTAGACGGATTTATTATCTACCCACTTTTTCTCTTTGCATTAGTTTTACTTTCTTGGATACTTATTTTATGAAGTATTTGATAGAAGTAATCAATAATACTACAACACCACCAAATAGATTTATAACTGAATACACACCCAAAGGACTGTGCTGCTGGGTTTTAATGCTGATCCACTTCGAAGATTTCAATCAGATTAAAAAAAAACCCTAGCAACTTTATCTAGGAATCAACTTCATCTCAGGGTAGGCTTTTGCTATAAAATTAAGGAGCACATTGCTTCCAAGGAATAGACTATGGAATATTACAATGTGATATTTTAAAAAGGCCTCCCATATTTTCTCATATTATGCCAACAAAACTGTCCAACTGAAAACCAGAATCAACATGTATGTTGATATGTTGACAATTACACACATCCCTGAATGGAGGGAAGGCCTATTTAAGACACTGAAAAAGAAATATATAACAATGAGTGAGTAGCAGAGATCTTAGGGCAAAAACTTGCACTTCTTTAATGTAATTTGATTTTACTCTTTCAGGCCATCCTAGCACTGCAGATTGAAATGTGAAATGCAACAGCAGCAAAGAATATTGGATGAGTTATAAACTGAAATAAAAGGGAGAAGAGTGATGATGAATTAGAAGATGGTGAATAAGTGTATATGAGGTGACATGGAGGAATAAATCAGAAACATTTGGTATTCATCCTTTTTCTTAAATTTATTCTAAGTGTGGGTAGACTGGCAATTGCTGGAAGTTTCCAAAATTAAGTAATGATGCATGATTGCAACAAAGTATTATACTCCATTTCTGCAGGGCAACTAAGGCACCACAAAAAGTGACTGAACAGAATCCTGCATTTCCACACATCTATCTTTCAGTCGGGTTGCTTTGCCTAAGACTTTCTGAAATTCTGGAACTGATACCAGGTCTACGCAAGCAAAGATATTTTATTATATTTTATTTAGAATAACTATTGTTATTATTTAGCATATGATGAGAACATGAGAGAAGTAAACATATATACACAGTCCACGTAATTATATATAAAACTTTTTAGCTGCTGGACCAGCAACATAGTTATGCAGTTAAATAGATTTTGTGCACTATTACACACTTACATGTACTAGTAATGTAATAGTAATGGGGCTGCTCTTCTCCATGGTGGCTCCCTTCCTCTGGAACATCATCCTTCTGGAAATTAGACTGGCGCTGGCCCCCACTCTGACACTCTTTTGGAAGGCCCTGAAGATGTGCGGGCCTGGGGAACCCAGAGCAGGATGGAGTTCATTAAATGGCTAGTATGAGTGTGTGTTGTTGCTCTGTATGTGTGTGTGTGTGTGTGTGTGTGTGTGTGTGTGTGTGTGTTATTATTTTACTATTATTTTATTTCTTTTATTTTGTGTTTTTACTTCCTGTAAACCACCTTGAATCGCCATGAGTAGGCAGCAATATAAATTTTCCAAATAAATAAATTACTGGACATGTGACAGAGTCTAACAGTAGGGCATGGAAATCATGGAAATTAAATAGACTGCACAATGGATAACACTGTTGACTTAATCAGAGATGATGCTAAGGCTTCCCTCCAGTAGGAAACAGATGTGTTGGGCACCCAATCTATGAGAATGCAACAATGCCTACCTATCATATTCTACACCACTGTTTCTCAACCTTGGCCGCTGGAAGATGTGTGGACTTCAACTCCCAGAATTCCCCAGCCAGCAGAGCTTCTTCCAACGGCCAAGTTTGAAAAACACTGTTCTACACTTTCCAATGGTGCATCAAATGTTTCTGCTGGAACTCTATAAATGATTTTGGTAGAACCAAGCTAGGGGTAGAGCACGGCAAAGGAAGGGATATATTGCAGGCCTAAATATAACATAGTTGGGAATGCCTTCTGGCAAGTATGACAGATGTGAAAGAGACCCGGATTCATTATGATTCCTTGATATAGTAAGAATGCAAAAGTTGGTGAATCCATGTAGCTGTGGTCCATTAATTTCTGGAATTCCTACTTCTTTCCCACACAATGTCAGGAATGAACTGCAGATTTGTAACCTGGTATTAAATTAACAGATATCCCTCTTTCTCTTCCATTTTTTAAATCACTAAATAGCCTTGCAAAATGCGCATTATGTACTTCCCAGCCCAGTCAGGGAAAGGGTGATCTATGTCCCACATTCACCTCTCTAAAAAAACATAAACTTATTGCTACTAAAGTTAGGGGACAGTGGAGTGAAACTTTTATCCTCCTGAAAAGGCGAACATTATGAGAAGTTTTATTTCTCTGGAATAACCTTCTGGATATTTTGCTCTTGAAAAGCATTCCAGAATGAGAAAAAGTTATTTCTAACCCTATTAAATTTCCAAAGAGATGACAAAAGTTTTCTATAATTGTACATGCAAAGATATTGTACAACAGAACGTGATGGGAAGAGTTTACAAGAATAAAACCAGGAATACTATGGTTAAAACAACAGCTCATGAATTCAACATTTGTATATCAACTTATTTATTGGAAGAGGAGAACTGCTATAACTTGCAAACATTTTTGCTCTTGGCAGGCTTTCTAGTTACATGACCTCAGCTAAGGAGCCATCTTAGAAGGCACGAAGGGGATGGAAAGCTGGCTTCCACTCTATGGACGAAAAAGTGGCTTAACACAGTTCTCTGTGAACTTTTCACAGACCTTTTGGCTATAATGAGACCATCAGGATAGCTCTCTTTCAATGTTTTCAGAATGCAGGGAACTATTTTGAACAAAGAAAACCAACAGCTTCAAATTCATACATGGCCATTATGCTACAAATATGCATTTTTGTCACTCCAGGGACCAAACATCTCTCAATTACAAGCTTTGCTATTTAAGAGAAGTATTCTATTATGGTTAACTGTACTGTGATGCTCTAAAAACTAGTTCCAAGCAGGTCCAAGAAACAGAACTGAGGGTGCAGAGCTCTGCATATAGTAGAACTTGAATCTTAACTCCTGAGTTTACTAAAAGGAAGACCAAATTTTCCTCCATGTAATTTTGCCCAAATAGCTCTCCTTATTTTTTCCAAAGAGAATGAAAATAGAGTGCATATGGGGGACTAGAAAGCTTGTATATATGGAACTTTGGTGTCAGTTGAAATGTTATTAGACAGACAAGAATAAATACCATCAGAACACTATTGAAGGAGATAAGAAACAAAATTACAGGTCCCTTGTTCTTTACTGTTTTAAGGTAACTATTTCTTCCATTTATATTCTACCTCTCTCCAGCAGTCAAGGCATAGCACTCCCTCCTCCGATATATCCCTAATTTAGCATCCTAATGAGGTAGGATGGGCTAAGAGAAAATGATTGGGCTGAAGTCATCCAGGGATCTTCCTTGGTTAAGTGAATGCTTGACCCTGGTTCTCACCAGTCCTAGTTCAATACCAATAATGCCAACAACCAGCTCTCAACTATTTGAAACAACTAAAAGAATAATGCATTGGAACCAAGAAATACTTTCAGTTTTCTTAAGGGGCATGGGGCAAAAAAAAAGCTAAAGACAAAGGAAAGAAAGGCTGTAAATGAATGGAACAAGGAAGATGAAACCTTCCCCTTTCATTCATGTGGTGGCTGGCTTTTCACAGATTCTCCCTATGTGAAATTGTTTCCGAGAATTAAAATGTTGTGGCAATAAATGTGGCAAAAATAATTTACTTGTATACTCTTCATGAAGGAAATTTTCCTCAATGCCTATGAAAAAGAACCATGTCTTTAATATCTACTCAAATACCATATATTTTATCTCTTCTAGTCACAAAAAGTTCAGACTGTCAGTGTCAAACTGCAAGAAATGCAAGGAACAATTCATGATTAAACTGGTATGCCCTGGAGATCTTGAAAAATACACACACGCTAACAAACATATCTGACCCAAGAGAGACTGTGGTGGGAAGCACACCCTTAAATACAGTTTCAAAGCTGAAAACAAGAACCCTCATGTCTGTTTATAAACTTCTTTGTCCTCACAATAAGCAAGAGTTCTCTATCCACATTACAAACTTCTCTTTTCCTGTTCCTTTAATTTATTTACTCTACAACAAATTATCAAAAGCAAGGCAGTATTAGCAAGGTGACAACACCTTCCTTTGTATAAAACTACTGAAAATCATAACAGAACTGATTATATTGTTGAATGCTTTCTGCTCAACCACATTTAATCTCAGTATACCAAAGAACCCAAATACAGTAGCGATTTTATATTCTGTCAGACAAACTTATTTCTGTTACCTTTGTGTGAGCATCAGGAAAAGGATTGCTCAGGATCTGAATAATTGAGCTTCCATAGTATGCATAAATTAACATGCATTGATAGTTTTTCCTTAACTGTACAAAAATGAATTAATACGTTTTGTGGGTATTGGAATGTAGTGAGACTAAGCAAATATATTTTTACAATCAAATGAAGCACCACAAAGTATTTAAGTAGGCAAGAGAGAACACTGACATTTTTTGTCATAATTTGCATTGATTGATTTATTCATCTAGAATAAATATGTCAATGGGCCATTGAGAGATTTCTGGTCATCAGGGAAGTGAAACCTGAAGCATCATGTTTATGTATATAAGAGGGAGAGGATAGTCACAAGACCTCCTCCTGAAAAGCAGATAGATCTTATGGAACAAAGATATCATGAACATATCTTGGGGGGAGGAGATAAGTTGGAGTGTATGAAGAAAGACCACCCATAAGCTTTTCCTTTGAAGTTCTTAACAATAGGAACAATACCTCCATTAGAAAGAGAGCATTTGTGTTATTGGCATCTGCCTGCAATACAGAATCTAATTATTAGTATAGTGGATCAACTCTTATACAAGATTCTACAGGCTCTCAAATTATAACTCTTCACACCACACTGTAAAAAGTAACTACAATAATAATTTATTCTACAAAAAAAATATTATTGAGACATTACCAACTTCTAAATATTCCAAAGCTATCAATCTATCTATAATCATTTATTTTATCTTCTGCTCAACTGAAAAGATGATATTTTTCCCTCATGAGTTTTGTGTACCTAAAGTTTAGCTATATTGATATAGTTGGCACATTCTTAGCTATTTTGCATATAACTTGAGAAGGAGAGAGAAATGTCTAGCTTCACAAAGATAAAAGCAGTTATTTTGCTGGAACAGTAGATTACGGAGGACTAGGAAATGAAACCTTTCAAAGAAACAAGACTAAATTTCAAACTATACTAAAAAAATCCCTTGCTGACCCATGCGGAAACTAGCAGTTCCCAGTTTTAAGTATTGCTGACAGTGAATTAAAACAACTAAAGGAATAACAAAATCCTTGTCCCATCACTACAAACTGTGATTAGTTTTATGGTGGGCTTGCTTTTAAGAATTATGTACAAAAGTTTGGGCCCAACCTCTTTTTATTGCTCTCCAAAATGTATTCCAGCAGGTTTAAGCCAACATAAACTATCTTCCTTGCTTCTGGATTGATGGCAAGAAAAAAAATGAAAAGATTTAAAAGATTTAGGCCAGGAACTATAAATTGCTGATCTCAGAATTAGTTATTCTCTTGAAATTATGTTGCTTCTATTAAAGCTAAGTATGAGAAGGAATAATATATTACAGTAGAAAGCAGAGCTGACTCTAATATAAGGAAAATTGCCCTAAGTGAAGAATTTTATTCTAGAAATAAACTTTTAACTATGTTCCCCACTGTCATTCCATACATAACATGCAGTTCTCTTAATTCCCTCTGTTGCTTCTATCTCCCTCTACCCCACACCAATTACTTCAGGGTCTCATATCAATGTATTATTGTCTCACTATTCTATCTCACCAGGAGTCACTGGAATTTAGCATGTTGTACACACATTTTACAAGCTGATACAAGTCAATCTGACTGTAGATATGCATTCTCACTGGACAGTTTTTTCCTCCAGCCCAGAATGAGAAAATCAGAAGAGTCAAATGAAGTTCCTCCTAAAAGAGGGAGAGAGGATCACTTTTCCAAATAGCACTATTATTTTGGGTTCAGAATGACGTGATTGGACTGAATTGCCTTTGATAAAATCATGATGCCCTTCCAAAATTATTAATGCTGAGCTAGCTAAACATTTTGGCATTCTTCATATCCCAAATCAGCCATAATGGGTCTTTTCAAATTCTCCCCTACAACCTCATACAAAAAATAAAGCATCTCACAGTGGACATACAAGCACTCTTGGTGGCCTTGAGCCCTAGCAAAAACTGCCATCTGTGAAAAACATGCAATTTTTTTTTAAAAAAAACTATTTTTTCCCTATAAACAGAAGGCATTGATGGGAAATCTGCCAACAAAGGAAACAGATTTGAATTCATCCGTTCTGCTAAGAACACTTTGTACTCCTTCAGAATATGAAAAAGAAGAAACTAGCAATACAGTCTATAAATTTTGCAAGATTCGCTGATCCTACTTGGTTGTACCATAGTACAAAATATAAGATGTTGTTTAAATTATGTTTCAAGATAGTGTCAGTAATGAATTTATAGGTATATATTGAAATAAATTAACTAACTTACAGGATCATCTTATTTTCAATAATGCCTATCCAAATGAGAAAGTCTCAGAAAGCAACCCCAATTTCTCTTTTGATAAATGAGGCTTTTGTGAGTGGTCAAATCTACCAATAGATTCCATGTTTATAAATGTACCATGTTTTATAAATGTTCCATGACCCCGTCTTATATATTTTTGAACCCTGAAATAACTGCTTGGCCTTATTGCCATGCACTCAAAAGTCTGATTGGGCTTATTATCAGGGGATGTCTTATTTGGGGGGAATCAGGGTATAAGTTCTTCAACCACAAGTTGTTAGTGAGAATGTCCACAAAAGATTTCAAGTGTATTCAGTAACTTAAAACATTTGCCTTCTCTTGCCTAGCCTGTCCTTAGTCAAAAGAAAACCTACAATTTTTTCAATATAAGATAATAAAAATCCCAAGGTTTTGGGTTTTTTTATACACAAACTTATGTATAAAGTTGTGTGCATGGGTGTGTTGAAGGATAAAATCAATATAAATCCCAGTTACCATGTAAGACTTACTCAGAGATGGCTGTGTATAAAATCAAATACTCATTCTATAGCTACTTCATTGTGACACTCATATTGGCCATTTGTTCGTAGTAATTCACAGTATTATTATTATTATTATTTATTAAATTTCTCATGTAAAACATCCAATTGGTTAATCATAAGAATTTCAGCAAAGGCTTGAGATAATGTTTCTGCCAAATTTTCCATTTTTTCCTCTCCCAAACGTCTTATACGTATCGCAAA
>JANHFM010004834.1:57954-70335 GCA_032468115.1 Grayia smithii | reverse complement strand
GGGGGATGCCGACCTCGGCTGGGACGCTCGCTGTCCCCTCTTCGCCCGAGGGGACAGCATCATGCCGGTGGGGGCAGTCGCTGAACGCCACCCCCCCAACAAAACAAACGGCGGTGCCGGCAGCCCTTAAAAAGGGCTGTCAACAAACTGGAAGTCCAGATAGACCCATTTTTTAATGTCACACATTGAGTTATTTTAGAAGAGATTTATGGCAGAAAATATACTGCAGCAATATAACTTCACTTTTTTTGTAGAAAGGAAAAAAACCCTAGATTGTTTAAGAATCAGTGGAAGAATGTTAAAAATGTTTTACAGCTTCTTAGTAGTACTGGCATATCTAAAATATCTTTGAGCATTCTACATAAGCTATGAGGATTGCTCATTCTTCTTCTCTTTTCCACTTGCCAAAATAACCAGAGAAATCAACAGTATGAAAATGGAGAAAGTTCAGAGTTGTCTATGTATCCTTAAAATACATTTTAAGTAATCTTAAAATTTGTAATAAGCTACCAGAATGAGTAAGGTTTAGCTAATATTAGCCCTTCTTTTTTCTTTTTTGTCGTTTTTAGGTGCTTTAGCATTGGGTTGCTATCCACTACCAGAGGGAAATCTTTATCGTAAACTTTTACTGATTCCTTCTTATATGAGTGAAGTTGAAATGCTATTAGCAATTGAAATTTTTTTGGTTACAAATGCCAGTAGTATTCAAAGTCTTGGAGCTTCCAGTCAAATACTTCAAATAGTATTAAAAAGGTTAGTATATATTCCAAATAAGCTGAAAACATTGTTCATATATTGATTTATCCCCTGCAAAAGATGTATTATTTTATTATTTATTTGACAACCAATACACTAATAAAATTGACATAAATTCTGCTGTCATTTCCAATCACAAAAATGTTGCTACTGAAAATCTTTCAGAACAGTAGAATGTTAATCATAACTCTTGTGATTTTGCATTTTTTCCAGATGTGAAGGTAACAATATTCAAAACAGTGAAGAATATCAGAATGCTACACAGAGACTGTTTCAGGCTGCTCAGATATCTAATCCAAAGCTTTTCATAAAGCATTTGGCAGTCAATGTTAATACGGACCAAATTTATAGTTTGGAGCATACTTCCGTACTTAAATGGTTGAAAGAGAATATGAAATGGGCAGGAAAAACCTGGCTTTTTTAGTCAAGATTTGGTTACAGTAATCATTGCTTAAAATAAATCAATAAAGATTGTTTCTGTTATTTTCAGACTCTTAATAATTCAATCTTTTGGTTTTTAACATGAAAAAACAATTCAGAATATGGCTTTCTAGGCATAGTCATTCAGAAGGGTCTGTTCTTGAATGTTTACGTTTTTTTTGTGTGTGTCAAAATATGCACACAGTTCAGGGTTAGAATTAGAAGTTTCATAATCTTTACCGTCTTTCAAAAACAAGGCTGTTGCCATGCAGATAATAAGTTTATAGTTCTGAGGACAATATATATTTAAACAGTTAGCTTTTTTAGTCAATGAAGACTTTTGTTACAGTAATCATTGTTTAAAATGAATCAATAAAGCTTGTTTCTGTTGTATTCAGACTCCTACTTACTTTGTTCATTAGTTTCTAACAAAAGAAAATAATACAGAAATTTGCTTTCTGTGATCATACAGAAGGACCAATCTTTTTTTATAAAAATAACTTAGATTTTTTAAAAAACCAAAAAGAGAAACTAATATTTGAGAGAAAAGAGAAAAAAAAGCAAAGTCAAAATGCTGGAAAAAAGTGAAATACAAAGAAATGATTTCTGATTTTATTTTACAACAGATATAAATATAAATTCACCAGTCTAAGGTTACAATAAAACTTGCATTTTTATATTACTACCATATTGTTTCCAATAACCCATATATTATAATTTCATTTTTTTATGTTTCCCACAAAAAATCCAAAAAGATCTTTCAGTCAGCATTAATGTCTTCTCCAATAAAAGCTATCATTTTTGCAGTCTTGGGCACTTTCATCTTCACTATACATTCTTCCATTGTAGCAAATGTCAAGTTTTCTCACCATTGTGTATATAAACACTGTCATTATCATACAAAAGAGCAAAGTCCATGATTTTTTTCTGTTCGTCCATCAATTGAAGTATCAGACAAGTATTTCAGACAATTTTTCTGGTGACAAATACTAACAGTACATCATTTTATAAGTTTTCTTTTAAGATTATAATGTAAATTTAAATCCTTTCATCCACATATTTTCCAATTGTTCCATTTATATATTATAATCAACATTTTAGCCCATTTTATCATACATTCTTTCACTTGTTCTTCCATTTCAAATTTTAGTAAATGATTATAGATTTTAGCAATAACATGTTCATAATTCGTACATAAATTCTGTTTCAAGTTCTCTATTACAATGTTCAGAGCCAAAAGTCCTTTTATCAATTATAAATCAATCTAGTGCTTGTACATAAGAAAATCATTGATATATATATATCATATGATTTTATTTTGAAATCTCCTTAGATTTATACAGCTTAACCATTTACATTTAGTTATCATGTCTCGTCTATATTTCGTTTCAAGTGATAAGGGCCTGTTCTTGATAAAAACATTTCCTATATTAAAATGTGATTCTAATTTATGTTTAAAATTTGAAGATTCATAATCTTTAAAAACAAGGCTATTGTCATAGAAACCATGATTTGATAGCTCTGAGGATAGTATATGATAAAAATCCACTATTCAAAGTTAGAGGTAAGTTTTAAAAAGAAACTAATCACCGACCTCCGGACCGCCCCTGACCTCCCCTCCTTCCGCCGTGATCTGAAGACATGGCTTTTTGATCAAATCGGCTGATGTGATGGGATTTTATATTTTTAATTTTTAACGTATGTTTTAATTTCTATTGTTTTAACTTGGGTTTATTATTGCATTTATTTTTAACATTGCTTTTAGTTATTTATTGTGGTTTTAATTTCTGAGCCGCCCCGAGTCCTTCGGGAGAGGGGGCAGCATATAAATGCAATAAAATAAATAAATAAACAGAAGATTCAGGGATGTTTAATCTGTGCAGTTCTTTCAATTCATTAGATTTTTTTGGTGAAAATAAATTAAAGTTTGACCATTACATACTATTTAATATTAAATATTAAACACAAATCAATTATGATGATATTGACAAATATTTGCAGGCTGGCCTATATGCAAAGTAAATTGTATCTTTTTCAAGAACAGAAGTGGAGTTTGTCCCTCTCCATCTATCTTCTGCTGCTTATCCCTGTCCACCCATCTTATCTATTCTCTCCCCCTTTTATGTTCCAAAATATACTATTAAATTTAATTTTGTAAAGAAACTCTAATAGCCAGCTTTTATCATAACAAGTAAGTTGATTAATTCAGCAATATAAATCTACCATATTTTTCTTTCCTCATTTGTAGAGCTTTAAGAAACAACTACAGTATATGTTGATTTCTCTTTCTTTCATATCCCGTATTAAAATATTAAGTAATGGAATATTATTCCAAAGATGTTTATTCAGCTACATAAAGTTAGATATGAAGAATGCTTACAAGGATCCTGCCTATCTATGTCTGAATTTAAATATTATTTATTTAAAGAATTTCTAAATAACTGGTAGTAATATATACAAAACTACATAAATAAAAATGATATAAATTCAAACATAAAACAGTTCTCAAATTTAGGTGTTATAGAAGCCACACCATTCTTCAACAAAAGCTTTAACAGAAGTGTTCTGTCAACTGCTCCCCTCTTGAAAACTTAAGAATTCATCTGGTTCTCCACAGGCAAGGTGCTCCATTCAGGGTTTTTTGGTGGGGAAGGAGGCTTGAAAAACAATGTACTCCAGCTCCCCCTCTACTTATCTTTCTTTTGGGGAGACCTCTCAAACATGCACTTTTGGAATTAAGAAACTAAATGGGTTACTTCTACCTGAAGTCAGTAAATACCCAAGAAAAGGCAACTAAGGGAGATATGGTATTAGACGAGAACACTCTTCAAATACCTGAGCGGATGTCATACAAAATAAGTTCAAATTCTGTTCTTTCTTCTTTCAAAGTGCAGGGCACAGAATAATGGTTTTAAGTTACAGGAAGGCAAATTTTGACTGAATGTTAGCCATTTCTTCACTAAGAATACTTGACAATGGAACCAATTGCCAACATTCTGTTTGGAATGTTTTAATTAGTGATACTTGAAACTCTGGACTAAATGTTCTTTCCAATTCCATGATTTTGTTATTCTATAAATATTCTCACTATTTTTGACAATCCCAAGACAGGAAGATCTTTAGTAGACACATCACAGAAGACAAATAATAGAAGATGCTGGATAACTTACGGTCATTGTGCATCCATGTTGATTTTCCTATGAGTATTCATTAAGTTTAGCATAACTATTATATCATAACTGGCACAACTCACAAGTTAATGACAGCAACAGGACAACAGTTTGTTGTGTCTAAAATTCATAATTCTTGGAAACCAAACTAAAAGTAGATTTTCACCAAAATGCTTTTTTGTATTGTGTTACTTGGCATCAAACCATTTGTAATCTAGGAATTCTTTTTCTTGGAAACTACACATATAACTTTCCTATTACAAGGCAGTTGTGTTTAGCCAATGAGAAAGATAAACAATGGAGCATCTATGGTTCTCCAAAGAGAATGCATGTTTTAAACATTTAAAAAAATAATAGCAGCTTTATAAGAACTATCCAGAAAGAAACAAGCAATCCTAGATTCAAGTGAATATGCCAGGGTAAACATTCTTTTAGGTATTACAACCCAAGTAAGATGTAAAAACTTGGAAACAGATTTAATGAACCAATAATCTGCAAATATAAATCTGTTCCATGAGAACAGATCAGTAACCAGAGTTCTCAATAGGGTTTGACTGATTAAATGAAGGATCATGACAGATTCAATGATCTTTAGTATGGCCCTAGACAAAAATGGGGAGATTAAATTTGCACAGACTTCTAATTGAAGACTGTAGCATAGCCCCTCTTCTTCTTTTCAGGTTAAAAACAAAGCGATAATTCATATTTGTCATTTTATTAGAATGATCTCTGGAGTCAGAAAAGTTCTCACTAAATAAGTATAGTTTATGTTTCTCCAACATCCAGTTGTAAATCCCCACAGAGGTCCAGAAGAAAAGACAATTAAGTATAAAAACAAGCTTGATCTTTCTTGTTTTTAACTATGCCAGATGGTTGATCATGGGAGGTAATTCACCTCAGATAATATTAAATCATTGTATATGAGATCAGTCTTCCTAATAATTTCTGTATCAGGTACAATGAGAGTCCTAGATTCAATTGTTTTATTTATAGAGGTCACAACACTGACTCGCTAAAATAGAAATTTAAATAAATACAAGCATGTTTTGCACTGATCATAACTAACCCAATTTACTATTATATTGGTAATTATAATTGTAAACCAGTATAATTGGCAACCACTATAATTCTTTTTTCAGATTCTCTCAATTTGGAATCAAAGTCTTATAGTTACCCATTGATATTACAATTTCTACTTATACAATTTTTGGCACACATGAAAGGATTTATTTACCATGTTTCCCCTGAAATAAGCATTTGGCCTTATTGCCATGTGCTCAAAAGCCTGCTTGGGCTTATTCTCAGAGATGTCTTATTTTGGGGGAAACAGGGTAGCATATTCGTATAGTTACATATTCATTTTGTAAGAAAAGAAAGCTGAATTAAACACAAATACAAACCTGTTATCCTTTTCTTTCTGGGACAAACAATGTTATGCAACTCTCAAGAATTTTTGCTAGTAGCAAAAGAAATGAAATGTGGAAGAAAAGGAAATCTAATCTAAATCTAGTTTACACCAGCACCCTTCACTATTCTTCATATTTCCCTATTTTTGTAAAGCATCCTTGTTTCTACTATAACCTAATTCATTTCAATAACTAATTCATATACTAACTTTGATCTTTAACTTTTCTGCTTTTCTTGATAATCTCAATCCCATCCAACCATGCTTTCCTCAGTCTTCCTTTTCATTTCAACCCAAATTTCTTCATACTTTTGTTTCTTGATGCAGTCATGGCCAAACTTCAATGTACTTCTTTCATACTGATCAATCTTCTATTCAAACCATATTCATCCTGCAATCATTCATTCTTTGTCTTGTCTCTTATTTTATCATACATACTTAATTTTTCAGTAATCATCCCCACTGAATTCAGTTTATTTTTATGCTTCTGTTGACATACCCAATCCTTAATTCCACATGACAAAATTGGAAAAAATGCTATATACGGTCATTTTTGCTTTGACATACATTTGCCTATGTAATGGCTCTTGCATGTTACACTGAGAGCTTCTGCACAAGAGACAAATAACTTGTGTGTCTAATCACTACTGGCCAAATAAAGTATTTTTTTGTTTCTGTCAAAGTCATCTTCCTTATTCTGTACAATATTTTTGCTGAAAAGTAATTTTGATCTACACATCCCCCCCACTC
Source organism: Grayia smithii (assembly GCA_032468115.1). Lineage (NCBI taxonomy): Eukaryota > Metazoa > Chordata > Lepidosauria > Squamata > Grayiidae > Grayia > Grayia smithii. The sequence goes on along the minus strand of JANHFM010004834.1, from coordinate 63,834 downwards.
ACCATAAAGCCAAGCTGCATGTTCCAGATATTGTTCATTTTACTTTCCATAAATTTTCAAATAGAATTCTGCCAAATACCTGCCTAGCACAATTAATAATGCTCCTCTAGTTTTTGTAAACATTCTTATTAACTTTGCCTTTTTGTGCTCAGTTCTGTTAACTTTTTTTTAATAAAGATATAATGACATTATTGCAAATACCAAGGACAATTGCAGTCTTCACATACAAATTAAATAAGTTAAACAATTGGTCCATTAGCAAGCCATATTCATGAGATAGAAGGATATACTGTATGTACATACATATATAAACCAAGGTAGAAATTCGGTACAATTTACTCTGAAGAAAGTCCAATTAAATAGAAATCTAATTAAACCAAACAAAATTATTAGATTATGACTTAGTCATTAGACCTTCAAGCATTCATTTTCTAGATTTTGCCAACTGTGATTGAATTTAATTGCTGAAATCAAAGCTGAGTTTCAGTATTTACACCTGAAGGACATGTTTGGCTCCCAGTTAGCTTTTTATTGAACAAAAAATTTATCAAGCTTCAAGATTTTATTATTGAAATGTCTTTACTTTTGACCATTGCAATGCTAGCAATATTGTTTGGGTCAATAATTTATCTCTTCTTGTCTCAATGTATTGTCTTGCTTCACAATCACATTCTGCATATACTCCATTAATTTGAATATACCTGGATTAAAGTTTATGTTCTTTCCTTACTTTTATAGGAAAGACAAAACAACCAGGTGGATAGAATATACAGTAGTTTTAATCTCTGTTCAACCATACAGCTTGTTGCATGGCCTTGGACAAGCTGCTCTACAAATAAAATTAAGAGACAGACATGGCAAGGAACATCATAGCAAAGATAATTAATCCATAAAGACAAAAGTTAAAGAAAAGAAATAGTCTCTAAATTATCCTAAATAACTGTTTAGGCTGTTAAAAATGTAGCATTTTTCCTGACTTTGACTATGTCCTTATGAATGATTTATATTATCTCAGACTACATTTCTCCAGCACTGACTGAGTGACACTTTAAGGTAAATTTCCTCCAACTTGAGCATAAATCCTGGTAACAGTATGAAGTAATTCAAGTAGTTTCTTTGACAGTAATACAGAGACATTTGCTATTGCTTGCTTTTTTATATATATTCTTAATATTTCCTGGAGGTCTCCTGTCCATCTATGCTCAAACAAGGTTGGTTTTATCATTAGCTAAGATTATGATATAAATACTGCACTCTATATATGAAGAGGTGCCAGTATAAACTCATCATGTAAAGGAACAGCTTGATGGCAGAATAAAGCCAAGGTGAATACTAATTCATCAGACAATGGGTTGTATTAAAACTGGACAAAACTAACACTAAACTAAAAAAATATCAGGAACAAACCAATTCCAAATTGGACACTACTAATTCTAAACGACTTTCAGTAATCTCCAAAAGACATACAGACTTGAGTGTCTTGTGTCAATGCTCCACATACATCTTATACTAAAAATAGATGATAGTTACATAAAATAAATATCACACACAATATACATCTTATATTAGAAACAGATAATAGTTACATAAAATAAATACACATACATAAACACAGGGATTGGAAATCTTCCTTTTCATATATAATCCACTCAAAAAATTCAGAGCCTCCATTTTTCTTATTTCCCATCCAAAATCTTTATTCATCTATTACTTAGAATTATATGTTACCTCAGTCAGATGACTCTAAGCACCTGCTGTCAGTTACTGGGGAAAACATCATAAATCAATGTATCTCTTATTCAATCTCCAAAATCTCTGTGGAAAAAAAAAACATTAATTTGACATCTTTTCTGAACATACTCAGGGAAAGTGTCAACCTCACCTCAGTAGGCAAACAGTTCCAACCAAACAGAACTATAATAGATGATGCTCACTTCTACGCTTCCACTTGTGTCATCTAGAAATGAATAGGAGATTCATAATACACACACCGTATTATCGGGTGAGCAGTCTTCATGGAGAAAAAGGTCTTGAAAGGTACCTAGTAACCAATAAAATTTAATTTTTATTTTATTTATCTTTAAGAACCACCTACACTGAGCTATGCTAAGTTGGCCTCTGGTGAACCAGCGAAGTATTTAAGGTTAATGTTGCCTGTATTAATTGCATCATACAGTATGCAGTTTTGCAAACAGCTTTCCAGAGGCAAAAATCATAAGCAGAAATAGAAAGACAAAATAAGCTCTGGATTGTACTTTCCTCTAATATAGAGGTGTGGAAAAAGAAAATTAAAGGTTTTCTGTGATGGCAAACAAATAGCTACTACATTACAAATGTCTATATGTGATCAAAGGATGTGGCTTCTTTGGCAAAATGAGCTTTTCCCTAGAGAAAGTCGATTTCACTAAAGGCAACAAGTAATGTAAGATGGTTTATCTGACAGAAAAAGATCCATATACAAAATCTACTCCATTATGATTTGTAGGAGCATTGCCAGGCATTTAAAATACTCATTATACTGCTCCATAAGGCACACAATTGCATTAAAAATATTCCAACAAAGATGGAAATGCAAAAATACTACAATTTAATGTTTCATAATTAATTTCCATTTTAAAATATAACTAAAATTATTTAACTAAATTGTACTCCAAAACCATATATCCCAAAGGATATGTGCTTCAATTTTAGTTTGCTATTGCTTATTTATTTTTATTTTAAACATTTGGAAGGATTTAAACTTCTATGCTTAAAAATATTATGTAACTCAAAACTCTTTTTGAGAGTGAGTGGGTTCTTTCTTTTTGTTGCCTCCAAGCTATATATAACAGTTTCTTTTTTGTAAATTTTAGCAATAACAATAAAAATGAATTTTAAAAACTTAATTCATGCAAGTATTAACTGTTTATGTTGATAAAAAGCTAAGAGCCAAAGGAGAAAATCTAGATGCTACCACAAAGATGTTTTGCACTGCATTGCTACAATGCATCAGGGTTTCTGCTACAAATATGTTGGAAAAACTACTTGTAGAGTTAACAATCTTGACCTTGAGAAAATGTTTGTGCAAGCTAAAAAAAAATAAGGCTGGTGGATTTACAGAGTTGTTATTACAGCAGACTACAAAAGAAGACAGTATAAAGTAAGTTGCACTACAGAATGTACATAAAATTAGCTGTGTAAACTGATTTTATGGTTCACAAATAACCACATGTGATTTTCCAATGCATACATACACAAACACACACACACACAAATTAAATGACATTAAAAAATTACCCATTTTCAGTATCAGTTATCAATTAGAACATTATACAGTGCTCTATATTTACCATTTAAGTGAATCTAGAAAATTAGAGAAAACAATACAATTTTTGTAATGAAAGCAATGAAGAGATGAATAAGCTATTGAAAAAAACACCTAAATATATTACCCAAGAAATCATATCAAGAGGAAATGGATGCAATTATTTATTTCAACTATAAGATAGTATTAGCAATTCCATCCAGTACAGCCCATAAAAGAGAATGGGTTTTCTACACTCTGCAACCTGTATCTTAAGCATAAAAAACTATTTTGTTCACTTCTAGATATTAGCAAGTACTGCCAGATATTGATAATTAAGATTCTTTAAAAAAAAACCCAACTTGGACTTGTTACACTTTTAATAGTGTCAAAGAGGGAACTTCAGAGATTAAATTGTTTATTCAGTACATATGGTCCCCGTTTGCTACACCAATATCTCTACACAATGTTTATAATATGATAATCTGTTGATATAAATCACTGAATTTAAATGTCTGCATACTCACAGATATACACACCACCTGCAAACTTTTAAAGGGATAGGAAACTATGGATTAAAGGACCCAGATTGTTGGGGGCAATATGCTGACTCTTTAAATCGCTTAGAGAGGGCTGTAAAAGCACTATGAAGCCGTATATAAGTCTAAGCGCTATTGCTATTGCTATAGGATAGAACTCAATATTTTGTGATAGGGGTCCTGATTTCTGATCCTGAAAAATTTGTTAAAGCTAAGAGAAGCCTGATTGCTCATATATATGAATAAACTTAAACTCCAATGCTACAAAGGTTTTTCCTCATTACATTTGATTCTTCTGCACAAGGATTCTAAGGTCACTCATAGAAAAACTGAATGTTGAACTTGAATATTTGATCTCAGGTTAGACCACAATACTTTTCTGTCACTAGGACCACATTTGTTCAATAGGAGTAGCCAGGAAATGACACTGTGGAAATGAGGGTGGGATTTTTCACCCTTCATTCTAGGGAGATTTTATATTTTACCTTAAAATAGGTACATTAAGCTTGTCGGAGGTTCAATAGATCTCTTTCAATGTTTACTTTTGTTCCCCTAAATGAATGAATTTTAGCAAGCTTCAAGGATGCAATCTTGAAGAGAAATGAGCCCAGTTGCTTCATTAGCTCTCTATTAATCTTTCTAATGTTGCAATGTGTAATGAGGATAAATATCCTGTAGTGGCATACAAATGTTTACATATCCTGATAAAATGTAATATTTTAATGAATACTACCTAATCTCGACATGGTAGAGATAAACACAAGTTCTAGAAATTTAAGTGCATATTACTATTGTATACAGCTGTTATTTCTTCTGCTCCTTCTCCTTGCCCTTCGTCTTCTTCCTCCTCCTCCTCCCTCCCCTCCTCTTTTACCACTTCAGGCATCAAGGTAGATACAAAGTTCTGATTCTTGCACTTCTGGCTATCTCAATCATTGTTAATTGATGCTGTTGTAGCATGCCTTTGATATGTCTCTCTATCTTCTGGGTTGCCTCCTGTTCTTTGGTCTTCTCGTCTCTTTGTATATGCCTTGTATGGTATAGAATCCCTACATTGAATTTTCTATATAGTTTCTTTCCAATTATTTCTCTTATGATCTCCTTTCTGATTCTATCCCTTCTGGTCACTCCAGCAGCTTTTCTCAAACATCTCAAAACTAACTTTTGTTTATGTTTTTTGCAAGTGTCCATGTTTGGCACTGGTAATATAGGGTGCATATGCTTTCTATTAGATGCTTCTTTGTGCTGATCAGCACTTCCTTATGTTTTAGGAATGGAGCTAGCTATCCCAATACTTAGTTTGCCTTACTGCATCATATGTTAATCTTTTCATCCATTTTTCCACCTTCAGTGAGTGTCGTTCCCAGATATTTGAACTCTGATACTTGTTTTATGCTTATCCACTCTATTATTAGGTTTAAAGGGTGCTTTTTTTTCTACAGATTGCCATTACTTCTGTTTTCTCTTTGTTGCTACTCATATTGTTTACCTTGTATTCTTGGTTCATGGATAGAAGATGTTGCAATTCTTCAGCCGTATGTGCTATGAGTGCCTGAAAAGAGTAGTTCGTTGTTATTAGTTCCATTTCTGGACTTAGCTGCTTTGCTTATGCTGTCAATATACGTGATAAATAATAATGATGATAGTACACACTCCTGTTTTACTCCAGATATAACTGCGAAGGATTCTGATGTTCCTTGATTTGTTCTAACTTCTGCAATCATTATATAAGCTTTTTCATAATCCAGTAAGATGTTTGCTTACTCCATACTGAGCCATTTTTTGCCATAATATTTTCTTGTATATTCTGTCAAATGTTTTTTCTTAGTCTACAAAAGCTACAAGGAGATTCTTATTGTACTCTATATTATTTTCTATTAGTTGTTTAAGCATAAAAATTGTACCTCTACAGCTTCTACTTCTTCTAAAACCCATCTGTTCTTCCGGTAGTTATGGTTCTATAACTGTTCTTAACCGTAGTGGGTTCCACTTACCTTTGTTACCGGTTTAGAACTGCGACTGCACACATGCGCAGAACCTTCTGAGCATGCACAGAGT
>JANHFM010004834.1:43845-57854 GCA_032468115.1 Grayia smithii | reverse complement strand
TGGCTTAGAGGAGAAAAAAAGTCCTCTGCACATGCGCAGAGCACTTAAAAAAGAAAAAAAAGAAAGAAAAATACGGTATGGAGGGAAAAAATGCAGGCAGGTGGGCCCAGCTCCTGGCCGTGGAGAACCAGTTCAGTGACGTCACATCGTCACCACTACCAGATCGCGCGAACCGGGCCGAACCAGGAGCAACTCACCACTGCTGAGGAGGCAAAAAATTGAATGTGCAGAGGGCTCAGGAGGCCAAAAACGGGCCTGTTTTTGCTTTCCCAGCCTCCAGAGAGAGGGAGAGAAAAGGAGAGAAGAACAGGAATTTTGGGCTCAGTTGCAGTCGTAACTCGAGAAGTATCTGCAGTGTCTTTTTGATCGAGATGCCAATTAAGGCTTCCTGATTGCCAGTTTTACAAGCGCTTGCACTTAAAAATATTGGTTTTTTAAAAATTTGAAAAATTGTAATTCTGTTCTATTAATCAGGAAACTACTTTGTCTATTGGAATGGTGGTGAAACACCGGCTGCCAAATTGCCAAGCTTGGAGCTCAAACCAAGAGCCTAAACTAGTTTCACTTGTTGAAATAACCCTGCAGATAGTTGTGTGTCCTTCTGAAATGAGAAACCCAGTCTTGGTACTGTTGTTAGTTGCGAAGTCCTGTCCGACCCATCGCGACCCTATGGACAACGTTCCTCCAGGACTTCCTGTCCTCTCCCATCCTTTGGAGTCCATTTAAGCTCGCGCCGACTGCTTCATCCAGCCGCCTCATTCTCAGTCGTCCCCTTCTTCTTTTCCCCTCTATCTTTCCCAACATTAGGCTCTTCTCCGGTGAGTCCTTCTTTCTCATTAGGGGGCCAAAATATTTGAATAATATTTGAATAAAATATAAAAGATTTGAATAAAATCTTGGTATACCTACAACCAAACCCTTGGGAAAACCCTCAAGATCTCTACCTTTGTAATTTTAGATTTCCAAGGTTAGTAAGGAATGCAGACCAGGAGGAGACTGTGAATAAATTAGAGGCTGCTTTGAATCTATGATTTCCAAACTGCTGCTTCTAATGGTTAGGAAAAAAAAATCATCTTAAAAAAAATAAACAGAAAAGGAGGAGGTGGAAGTTGCTTTCTCTTTTCCTATCTGCGTGAGACCAGCAGGAGCTCGGATAAAACAATTCTTAAAGCCTTTAGATCTTTCCCCCCTTCGCTGCATGAGCTGTTCTATAAAACTTTGGCTTAAGCCATTAAGCTCTTAATTAAATATCACAATTATAATTTGTGTTGCAACTCTTCTTCTAAAGATTCCGGGGTTGTTGTTTTTTTGAGGGAGTTCTTGGGGAGTCGAAACTTGTGAGGTAGCATATCCAAACAGAATTGGGCTCGCTTTTGATTTCCGGAATTTCTCTTTAATAAAGATAGCAATAGCAATAACTATAGCACCTAGACCTATACACCGCTTTGTAGTGCTTTTACAGCCCTCTCTAAAGATTTACAGAGTTAGCATACTGTCTCCAACAATCTGGGCCCTCATTTGACCCACCTCGGAAGGATGGAAGGCTGAGTCAACCTTGAGGCCGGTGAGATTCGATCTGCTGAACTGCAGCTAGCAGTCAGCTGAAGTAGCCTGCAGTACTGCACTCTAACCACTGCGCCACCTCAGCTCGTCAGACTTCTGAGACTCCAGAGGCAGCAAAGAACTACCAGATGGCCTTGGCCCCTCTCTGCCTCCAACTCAGAGCCATCGTCCGAGCCTTTCCCAGACTCCAGGACTGGCCCACATTCCTCCCCAACCTCCTCACTGTCCGAATCTGCTGCCAGCTCTGCTGGCCACTGGTGGGCCACAACAGAGAGAAACAAAGAAAGACAGAGACACAGAGAGAGAGAGAGACAGACAGACAGACAGACAGACAGAAAGAGAGACAGAGTGAGAGAGACAGAGACAGAGAGACAGAGAGACAAGAGACAGAGAGACCTACATACAGAGACACACACACAGAAGGGAGAGAGGGAGAGGGAGGGAGGGAGAGAGGGAGAGAGAGGGAGAGAGGGAGAGGGAGGGAGAGAGAGAGAGAGGAAGAGAGGTTAACAAAAAACCCAAGGTGGGGTGTGGCAAGAGATGACTGGGAGGGGAAGGGTGAGGCAGGGCCGGGCAGGGCAAATAATTTAACAACCAGTTCTCTGCCTTAATGACGGCTGGGTAGGCATGGCGGGGGGGGGGGTATGTGATTGAGTGGGAATGAGTGACGTCAAATCGGCCACCCCCACCCAGTCACACCGGTTGTTAAATTATTGGTTCCTGGTGTTTTCTTTTCTGTGGAAACAGGTCCAAATGGCTCTTTGAGTGTTTTAAGGTTGCAGAGCTAGTCTAACAGTCTGTTTTCACAGACACCAGTCAATAAACCTACTATATCCCAACAGAAACCTTTCCAAGACAATCATACTGCCATCAAGGCTAATTACCACATGACTTCCATTAATTGATCCAATTCTTTTTTGAAGTCAACAAAGCTGTAGCCAACCCTGTATCTTGGTAGCAAATTTTAAGGTTTCATTATGAATCGTATTCTAAATTCTCTATACTAGCTTGAAGAATGAGAATAATCAAACTGCACATTTCAGAAACGTGGCATTAGTGTCACCATGCAAAAACACAATGTGCAGCAAACTTGTCTTTCCCCTCTTAAAAGGCGATTATAGAAAATTATATGTTAAAGAAATAATGTAATTTTTATCTACTTTTGTTTTAAAGAATCCAATCATTGCATCTGCAATAGGCATCACAATGTTTTAATTTTACTGTGAATAAAAACATATATACAGATAGTCCCCAACTTACAACCAGAATTGAGCCCAAAATTTATGTGAAACATTTGTTAAGTGAGTTTTGCCCCATTTTACGACTTTTCTTGTCACATTTGTTAAGTGCATCACTGCAGTTGTTAATTTAGTAACACAGTTGTTAAATGAATCTGGTTTCCCGATTAACTTTGCTTGTCAGAAGGTAGCAAAAGGTGATCCAATGACCCTGAGACACTGCAATCATCATAAATCTGAGTCAGTTGTCAAACAATGTAAATCACGTGACCATGGGGATGCTGCAACATTCATAATTATGAAAAATTGTCATGTCACCTTTTTCAGTGCCATTGTAACTTCAAACAGTTACTAAGTGAACTGTGGTAAGTCAAGGAGCAGGTCAGTAATGCTTCGTGAGTTGACAGACTACCTGTAGAGTAGACAGTCTTGGGTTATGTAAGCAATCGGCATTGGAATTTCTATCACTATGCAATGCAATTATAAAGTACAACATCACATGATCATATTGGTCCATGATGGCAATCCCAGCTATCTTAGTGGTATCACAAGCCCTGGACCATGTGTGTCATTAAGTGGGAAGAGGTGAGCATCCCAGACAAGAAGCATGGGGTGATGTGTGTGGTTGGGCATGACAGAGCATGGGTAGATTAGCCAGAGGCTGTACACAGGTGTTATGGAGTATGAATGTGGTAACAAATGGGTACTGAGGATAGGAGGCAATAGGGTGCTACAGGCATGCAGGAGACTTCTTGGAAGAAAAGGCAGTGGGAGCAACTTGAAATCTTCTCCGTCACCTTTCCCATTGACTTTGCTTATGGAAAAGTTGCAAATAGTGACATGTGATCACAGGATGCTGCAACTGTCATAAATGCAAGCTTGTTGTCAACCCCCCCCAAATGGCAATCACATGACCACGGAGATGCTGCAACAGCCAGAACTTCAAAGCCAGTCCTAAGTATCATTCATTCAACACTATCATAACTTTGTATAGTTGCTGGATTAGTTGTTGTAATTCAAGGACTTCCTGTACAGATAAAGGGAATGGCTTGTGACTAAGGTGATAAGTTGGCTCCAAATAATTACTTCAGGCAGATGAAGAAATCAAGCATTTGTTAAAATTCCTAACTCAGTTCAATTGAATATTTAACTCAACAGTTAATCTATGTTACTATACTAATCTATATACTATTTATGTTACTTATAAGTATATATATTACTTATATAGTGTAAGTAATAACACTATATACACAAAATAAAAACAAGAAACAGAAAAAAATAGAAAAAAACATTGAAGGGGTACAGTTGGAAAACTATCATCAGGCCCTTCTATAAAATTGTGAGAATGCAGTACCACAATTATGCAATACAGAATCAATTAAATCAAATCAATTAGAAATAGCCTTTGTATTCTATTAAAAATACTCATTATGTTCTATGTTAATATACTTGCTATGCTTTCTTTTTGAAGATGAAATATAGTAGAATATTTAATCTGCTAATTGGCACAGCAACTAATTGGGCAATTAGTTAAAAAACAGTAAATAAACAATAGCTTCTTGTTTTTTCACAAGACGGTTTCTGGGTATTTTCATTTTCTTTTAAAAATTGGTTTAATTTATATCCTACTTTTCCGCTGAAAGCTCCTCTATTTTATCCTAGAAATAACCTTATGAGAGAGATTTAAATCAAAGTAATCTAGTGAGGTCAATGGGTAGGGAAGTCAACTGGGACTTAAATTTGAGTCCCCCTGTCTAAGTCCAATACCTTAATATTATATCAGACTAGAAAATCTTCTCTAATACTGTGATCCATGTCATTGCCAGAGTTCACAAATGTAGGAAGATTTGTAGGTGTGTTAAGATTTCAGAACGTTAAGCTTAAAGCATGAATTCTCTGAGATGCTTTCTCCCCACTATTGTTTATTCTCTCTCTATTTTAGCTATTGCTTCCTGTGGTCAGCTTCCACATTGTTTTATAATGCCAGTTTTTATATCCAGTGAAGAATTTGATCTTTAAACAAAGCAACAATATAAGCATACAATTTCTGTACATTCTTTTTTAAAAACAGGAACTGTATTTGCTTGTTCATTTTAGCCAATATAGATATCACATTTTCAGTAAAATATAGCCCATACTTCATGGTCCACAAAACACTACACAGAAATTTTAGATGTTGGATTAGTCTGGGAAAATAAAAATCTGAGTCACATCTGTAGTCCAATTTTTAGAAGAAAAAAATGATAATATGAGCAGATTAATTTTTCTACATGTGATACTTCAATTGAAGATTGCATTTCCCACCATTGTAAAACAACTTTCCTCAACCTGGTATTCTCCAAAATTCTTGGAAAAGTGTAGTTTTCATAATTCTCAATCATCATGAAGAATGCTGGATTAGAATGAATTTTTAAAAAAGTGATCTGCCTGTTCCTTTATTAATTTTCATAAATGATGCCTTCTAAATGAAATAGTAGTGAAAATTCAAAAAAGAAAACAAAACAAAAAGGAAAAGCCCACCTGTGAAAACAATGGCACTGTCAGTAAAATTAAGGTCTAGATTACTTAGGTCTGATTTATGTATTCATTCCTAGAGTTGAATTCACTAATCTGACTCGAGTCGAATTAGTGAATCTTCAAAATCCATCCATTAAAACAAGCTTACTTTCTAATTATTGAATCTGCTACGCTAATTATAAAAACAATATTTCAAATACCATGCTATTGAAAGCTACTATATTATGCAAAGAAATATGCATATTTTCCCAATTAATAAAACACGAATTTAGTTATAACAAAATCAAAGGAAAGCAAGTGCATATCTTTAAATATCCTGGTTTTAGAAATGTATCTTCATGTTTTCATATAAAATAGAATAAATTCAATCATAACTATGCTTGAAATACTATACTGCATCAGATTGCATGCTAACTATAGTATCAGAAAAGAATATTGTCCTTTAATTTGTATGAGAGTTTAAGGCTAAAATATTATGTTAGAGCCATAATCTATAAGAGACATACAATATGGTTTTAATCTGATTTCAATAACTAGGTAGTCCTCAATTTACAATCACAATTGAGCCCAAACTTTTGGTTGCTAAGTGAAATAGTTAAGTGAATTTTGTCCCATTTTATGACTTTTCTTGCTGTAATTGTTAAGTTAGTAACATATGTAGTTGTTAAGTGAATCTGACTTCCCCATTGACTTTGCTTGTCAGAAGGTTGCAAAAGGTAATCACATGACCCTGGGACACAGCAAATGTCATAAATATGAGTCAGTTTTCAAGTGTCTGAATTTTGATCATGTAACCATGGAGATGCTACAATGGTCATATGTGTGAAAAGCAATGCTTGAAAATTAGCCTGAAATTTTGGCAAACCATAGAATAATATATGAATATGTATAGTATACGCTATGTACCTAGTTCAAAGTGACTCCCTATATTCTGCAAGAGAAGAAACTAAACAAACTTTCAGCATACATGATTCTTACTTACCTTAGTCAATTATACTTTCTTATTTAAGAATACAGGGTATCTTCTCTTATTTGAAAAAATAGTATGGCATGTATAAACCATCTTGGTTCTATCTCAGTTCTTAAAATCAAGAACTCCTTGCACTGAAAATGTCAGTAAGAGTGAAATTGAATCTTGCACATCTGCCAAAACTGTTCTCAGTCACAGCAACATTATTGGAAGATACCACACACTGTGATTGGCCAGCTCCTAATATGCGTCCAATTTACTGGGGTTATGAAATATGTTAATATGGCATAAGGATAGATTAATGACTGAATACATCCTTTGTATGTAGAAAGCCTTAGGTTCTATATCTGGTGTCTAAACTCTCAAATATTAATTGGGATTAGAAACGAACATTCACTAAATCAGATGTTCTATGTTCTGATTAATAAGGGCAAGAAAAAGATTAAGGTGATACAGAAAAATCCCAATGTCCTTTTTTTTTCAAATATAAATCTTAAAAGTAGGTATTTTAAAGCAGTTAGCTTCATTCTTTTTGCTGTCCTATCTAAGAAGGTAGACCAGCTTGCACCTTAATTCTGTTTAGAAAATAGCTTCCAAGTCTCATTATCAATATAACCATCTATTCTTATGTACCTCAGGCATTTTAATAGATATGAAAAATGTCTGTCCAGACAGTCATTGTTGGCAATAACTGGGTTACTTCAATCAACCATCTAACTCTATATAAGATAATATCCCTACTGCACAGAGTACAGTAATTGTATGTCAGATTCTTTGATTAAGAACAATATTTTTTTCTATATCAATCAATGAACAGAAAACATAAATGAAAGACACTAAGCAAATTTTCCATGTAGCTTGTGCACATAGCTATTAAGACAGATGGGATTAAAAGTTGATCTTGGAGTTTACTGTAGACAGAGCTTTAGAAGTATAAGAGGTCTAGGTACCATGAATAAAATTTAAAGATGTTGCAGCCATACTACATCAAAGAACAAAGCATAAAAACCCTGAGAACATGATTTTTAAGACTATCATATATAGATGGCTTGTATCAGAAAAAAGCTGGAAAGCAACAAAAGCACAGCCTAACAGACACAAATATTCATTGCAATCTCCTGTTAAAGGTACATGAAACTGTGGTTAGCATGGCAAGATTTCTAAAAACACACCTCATATCTATGTTTCTGTTTCTGTCCTCTTCTCAATATATTGAGAAGAAGCATGTTTTAGGCAGGTCTTTATACCTTCAGTTTAGTTTGACTAAATCTAAATGAAACATTTCAGTTTAAACCTTTTGAAAGAATCATTATTTATTATCATGCTGATAGGTAGTAATAAATATAAAGAAAATGAATTAGCCATGAAATGTATTATACTGTACTGTATTTAGCTTAGATCCTATCTACTTTAAATAAATATCAAAGTGTAAGAGTATGAATAAGAAATGCAAGATCATGCAATATGGTAACTGACAGAATTCCTCAGCAACAAGACCAATGCAGTTTTATAATAATACAGGCTGTATCTGTTAAACCAATGCTTTCTAATTGAGAAACTTGTACAAGTAGATTCCCCAGGATGCCAAACAAGTACATTTTTGTCCATTATTTGTCAGTTTCAAGGTTCTGCTCCTCTGTAAGTTGATGTTGCAAGTTGAACAAAAAATAGAGAAAAATATTAATGTCTATCTCAGCTGTTCCCAATTTAGCAACCTACTTTACAAATCCAATTCTAAATAAGAATGGATAATGATGGGTCTTATACTTCAACACTTCTTCAGGGTCCCAATACATTAAAATAAACTATGCAGTTAACAATTAAAAGCAATACTTTAAACTTCAGAATGGAACAGTTACAGCTTCTTAAATCTATTTTGTAGACCATATGTGCAAATTTGAAATAAAAATAAAACATTCTAAATCAAAGTTAGTTTACTAAAATAAAATATTTCTCATTCTTTTATACTAGAATATGGCTTCTAAAATAATCATCCTACCACTTTAAGTGTTCAAAAGGAAAGGGGAAGTAATGTAATGTTCATTTATTTAAATATTCATATTGTAAAAACAAATTAACATAATGAAACAGAAGTCTAATAAACAAAACTTAAAATTGACACCTTCAATAAATAATTTCAATATACTGTGGAGAAAAGTAATCAGACTATGCACACATAAACAGAGTCAGACACAATCCAGCAGGGATATTGAAACAGGTTCATTTTAATGTGTTTTATGTAACTATTAACTTAGCGATACAGGATGTTCTGTGTCCTATCTCATGTGTAAACGTACTTTTCCTGAAAGCAACTGGCAAATAAACTAATGGTTACAATAGAAAACTCTGTGTTTGCACAAGGTTCTCACCATTCACTTGTACCAGATCAAAATATTATTCACACATTTCTTCCATGTGGTCTTAACAACCTAGAGGTTGCCTAAAGATATGAGACATTCCACCGCTGAAGACCATGAATGAAATATTACAAATAGGCAAAAGAAAAAAAAGAGATTGCATCATCTACATACCTGCTTTCCATATTTGAGATATGCACTGCCACAACTGACAACAGACTCCAGGAGCAATTGTATAAAAGATTAATCCAAGAGATAGTCGGAAAAAACAACAACAGAGCTTTCTGACAGAATGTATTTGTTACAGGTGAACATAACACAAGGCCAAGCTGCTGAGTTTTGTCTTTTTTTTTTTTAAGCAAGAACACAAAGTTGAATTTAAACAGGCAAACTCTCTTGCAAGTATAATCGATCGTTATATACCTTACCGTCCACTAATGCAGTATCTGGGCAAAGAGGCGCAGACAAGAGTTTAGAAAAGGATAAACTAAGGTACAAATTATCTGTGTTTCTCTTCTGAGAACTCAACTTCCAGACAGTCCAGCAATGCGCCCAGTCGGTCCCTCGATCTCGCAAGAGGCAGATTCACACGCACTCATAACTTCGCCTTCTTTTTCAATCCCAACTCTACCTACCCTTTCCCTCAAACGTAGCAAGCAACTGAGAATCTTCCGCCTGTTGTTGTTGTTGTTTTTCCCTCCCTTCCCGGTTGCCTCTCTTAGGAGAGAGAATTCGGAACGAACAATCTTATCTAGCCCGCCGTGTTTCTCCTATAACGCAAGCGCGCTGCTATAAATAGGCTGCCCCAGCCTGCTGGGGGGCGAGAGGGATGCCTGCGCCACCACCACCACCGCCACCACCACCATAACAAGAGTCTCAGAAAAGCCAACTCTCCACCCCTCTGAGGCGCTTCGTGCCACCTGAAAGACTCCCTCTCGCAGGTGTCCGGCAGCGCTCCTTTTCTGGGTCAGCTTTTGCGAACTCACCTGTCTAGAGTAGCAAGAGGAGAGGCAGCAGAGAGAGCAGAGCAGCGGCCAGACTGAGCCTCAGGAGGGCCGGGGTGGTCCTGGGAGCTATGAGTGGACCCGCCCTTCCAGCCGGTGGTATAAATAACATTATCTGGCCGAGCAGGGACATTCCTGCTTGGGGACAGCTTCGGCTGCCCGGCCCAGATAGCCGTGTCCCTCCGGGGGAGGGAAAGGAGAAAGAAGGAGGAGGAGGAGGAGGAGGAGGAAGCGCCTGCCCTGCAATGCAGCACAGCGGCCCCCCCAGGCCAGCGCCAGCAGCGGCACCTGGCGATGCCCGGCACAGCAATCGCCGCCGCCGCCGCTACCTGCTGCAAACGATGCCCGGCAGTCGAGAGGCAACAACCGGGCCACACCCAGTTTAAAGCGCCGCCTGATCTCTCGAGCTCCTGCCTCGAATAAATGCTCTGGAGGAGGAGGTGGGGGGGGGGGGCAAACAAACCACGGTTTAAACTGCGGGAGCCACAGCCCTAAATGAGAAAGGAGAGCGAGGGAGGTTGGATGGGGAAGGGGAAGGCGCGCTGGCTGTGCCCCTCACGGGAAACGCGGAGCTCCCTCGTTCACTGAGGCGGCAGGAGGGTTGTGGTAGGGCGACGCGAGACTCTTGCAACCACAGCCGACGGCTGCTCTACCACACGGTTGTCCGGACTAGAGGGAGGAAGGGAGAGAGGGAGGGAGGGGACGCAGAGTTTGGCACCCGCCTCTCGCACCGAGGAGCGCCGCTCCGTTAGCGCCTGACGGGAAGGTGGCCGCCCCGCAGCTCGCGCGCCTGAGCTGCCCGCCAACCTTCGTGCTGCAATGTGAGGGGCTGGCGGTGGGGCTCGAATTCCCGCGTCTTCCGGGCAGCTCGTGAGAAAACCTCTGGAAATAGCCCCGCGCTTCAGAAATAAGCCGCCTGTGACAGGACTGCCCTTGTCCCCGCTTCACCCACCCGCTGTCCTGGGCTAGACGTCAACGAGAAAGGATTTCGCTCTTTATTTCCCGCTTTTTCCTCGCGCGAAGGGAATATCTTGACGCCTCTTGATTTAAACCGCGCGGCGGCGCCCATCGTCACCGGCACCAACTTGTACTTCGGCCCTTCCTTCACGACCTAGACAAGGAAGGGAGGGTGAAGCTGCGCTCTCATTTGCTAGAATGCCCCCCCCCCGTATTTGAAGGGGAGGGGAATCACCTTCGTTTAAAAATCCATTCTGCTTAAACGTCTAAAAATACAAAGCAAAGGAGAGGATAGCCTCACGATTGGTAGTATATATAGACCGAGTGCTGCAAAGCCTACTGTAGTGGCTTTTCTGCTGAGAAAAACAGGAACACCGGAGACTATTACAGGGCGAATTCTCCACAGCGAAGGGAGACGAGGAGTGGGGGTTATTCCACGGGAAACTGCTGCAAACGGGCAGCTTTCCGGGAAAGGGAAAATGAATCTGCTTCCTGATCCTGACTGCAGAGGGTCCAGTGTTTACAAAAACTCTTTTTTTCCCTGCCTGGGCCGGCAAATCTCATTCATTTGAAGAAAGTTTCTTACCTGCTATCACTTGCAAAAATATATTGCTAGAAATCAGTAGAAATTTCAATCTCATTTTAGGTTTATTTTTAAGGCTAATTCCTAGGATGATGTAATTGAACGTAAGCAGCTTCATAGATGATATAGAAAAGGGATTTCTAAGCATAACCAGTGTTTGCTCAGATACATTTTTTTTTTAAAATCCACACTCAGGATAACTATTGGGAGAAGGACAACTCTAAAACAAATTTCCCCAAACCAAAATTTTCTCCTTCCAGTGTATTATACTGTAAACCCCATGTTGTTCTAGCTTGTATCATATTGCATCAAAATAATGGGAAATGATCAATATTCAAAAATAATAATTAAAAAGAACTTCACCAGATTCAGGATTACTATTTTCTATTCCAATATGTTATTTGGACACTTAAAATGTTTTTCAGAATTTTTTTCACTTCTCAAGTTATTCAATACCAAAAAACCACTCAGAAGCCTTATCAGGTTGAATTATTATGTCTTTCATATACTCTTATTGTTTTTGGTATTATTTTACCAAAATGAGGTATCAATCAAATCAATAAAAATACAGATGACACACTTTCACTTTTTCATCTATCAACAGGGAATCTGTTACTCTACTCTGAATTGGATGTGAATTAATAAAATTATCCAGACAGGACAGAGGTATGCCTGTCTGGCAAGCAGATGGATTTGAAATAGAATTTCAGACTGTTTTGGTTAAAGGAATTCTTCAACTTTCCTGTAAATCTAGTTTTTAGAATGGAAGTATCTTTGGATTCAGCTTTTTATCTGTTGGTTCAGATCTGTATGCTTGCCTTAGTACATCTAGATTGGATTATTACAGGAAGCCCTTCTTGGGGCTATTTGAAACAGCCTTCAGTATGGGGTTAAAATGCAGGAGCAAGAATGTTGGTGAAAGCTTGCAAATAGAATTGCATTTTGTATGGACTATCTGTGCTATCAGAATACTAATTGTCCCAATTTTAAGGGACCTTTTGTAGCTCTATTTCTTTTGCATTGTTTTAATGTAAACATGGCATCAACAAACTGGGCCAACTCCAAGGCATTTGAAAATAAATCAGACACCTACATGAGGCGTTGGTTCAATCCAGGCAAAACTGAGTGACTTTGCAACTACATTGCAGTAGTTCAAAAAGGAGAACACAAGGACATGAGTGACAGTGAGAAGAGCCTTGCTGTGAGATGAGGAATAGGTGCAAGTTGGGGAGCATTCAGATGCTTCAGCAGGTATAGAACACAGCTGAACAAGTTGCTTCGATCTGTAGTGTTAACTATTGCTTTGGGGGCCAAATGGTTGCCAGTGTATTTCCAGATGCAATTCAAGATCCTGGATGTCACTTTTAAAATTCTTCATGGAATGAGAGTGAGTCACCTAAAGGATGGTCCTCTTCCAGATGTTTCTGCTCATCCAATCCAGTCTCAGGAATGTGAGCTGGCGGAGGCCAGGAGATGGCTCTTCTCTGCCATAACCATTGCCTTCTGGAACATTCACTGTCTAGAAGAGCAATTCCCAACTTTTCCAGCTTGATGACCTGGCATGGGGAGGGGGACACACAGGGATTGTTCTGGGGAGCAATAGGTGTGCATGCACATGCGCACAGCTCCATTTGTGCGAAAGTGGTCATTATTCACCGCCCAGAGTCAGTGGTTTGAAATGGGTGGCTATACAAATTGAATGAATAAATCAATTAATCTCATTATGTATGATTAGTGGAGGTGACTATCTGTTAAAATAACTGTCCATTTGTTCCTACTTTCCTCTTTTCTTTAGTAAGTGTACTTATCTTCCTATACAATATCTATCAGATTTGCTCAGAGATTTGTCAAAAGCCTTTTTCAAGGGTCAATAAATTTTTAAAAGTCCAAATATTGTTTACCAGATCATTGTTATCAATGTATTTGTGATTCTCATAAAAAAAAACTGAAGCTGATTTGTTGATTTGTTGATTGTTGATTGTTATTAAAAATAATAATTATAAGGAATTATGCAAGTTTTTCTTCAGGATTCCCACTTCAGTTAAAAATACTGACATCTGATCCATTTTTGCTAACAGAAATGTAGGTTTGCTTTCCTTATGATGGATATTTTTAATTTCTCCCCAATATATTTTTTGATATAATAGTTTATGACTAAAATGTCATATGGTTGAATTCAGTGAGTAATTATTATTATTAGTTGCAATATTTAATTACAACATTTACATTTTGCTGTACTTTAATTCAAAACTGTGTGAGAAGCTAGTCTTTACTGCTTGTCAAAATTGAGAGTGGAAGCTACATCACATGAGGAACTGTATTAAAGGGTTGTGGCATTAGGAAGGTTGAGAACCACTGTTTTAGAGACTATAGTATTCCAAATAATATGCCCAGCCTTAGAGAAACATGTATTTTCATGTTAGGAAAGGACAGGTGGATGGTATGCTGATTTTTTTCTTTCATTATATTATCTATAATGAAAGTTAGGTTACTAATACACACACACACATGTACACACACATAACAAAAAGAGACTTATTTCAATTAAGCAAACCTGTATTATCTTCCTCCATCTCTAGGTATCTTAAGTGGGAAGAAAACTCACATAAATGAGTTACGTTTCTAAATAGAAATATATAGGCCTATATTTTTTACTAAAGACCAAACTAAACTAAAAGTATTTAACATGTAGCTGATAATTTAGTGAAAATCAAGAATGCAACTTTAAAAAAAAAATTCTATTTATATCCCGCCCTTCTCTGGAGACTCAGGGCGGCTTACAGTTTTGAGCACAACTCAAGTGCTCAGCAATTCCTTCAT
>JANHFM010004834.1:14040-26647 GCA_032468115.1 Grayia smithii | reverse complement strand
TTCAAACCTCAAAAGCAGCCAAAATCTGAGTTAATCCTCTTTCCTTCCTTCTTTTTAAATTCCTTTTAATCTTGTTAACACAGGTCCTTGCTTTTTCAAATGTTGTTTTGTATTCGCTCAGACTCCGGGATTATAAATTTGTACGGATGCCAGGATGGGAAAAAGGGAGCAAACTGTATTATTTATTTGCTTGTTTTGTTTACGATATCTACCCAAATAAGTATCGGTCAATTATTTATCTATCGATTTCTACTTTCTGCATGATTTTAGTTGGCGACTTAAAGTACAAGCCGATGCATTTTTGTACCGTTGCTCTGTCAGCAAGCAGCCTTCCTCCTATCGATCCGAGGTGTCTCTATATCTGATTTATCTATATACCAGATATGACTTATTGCTGTATTTTGATCCTGTGTAATCTGGATGCTGACAGTTTTGGAATCAAGTTTCTTGCTATATGAAGCTGTTTCTCCTTTTTCTTCTTTCTCTGTTTCTCTTGTTGGGGTGTGTGTATTTGTGTGAATGTGTCTGCGTGCACACCAGGGGTGGGTTCTACTTACCTTTACTACTGGTTCTCTTCATGTACACGCTTTGCGCGTGATTGGCGAGCACACGCTCCGTGCATGCGCACTAACTAACCTCCTTGAAAAAAACTAGAAACAAGCGCTCTGCGCATGTGCAGAGCAGAAAAACGTAAGTACGGGTGGGCCCAGCTCCCGCCTGCGGAGAACCGGTTCAGTGACATCACACTGTCACCGCTACCAGATCACGCGAACTGGGCCAAACCGGGAGCAACCCACCACTGGTGCACACCATGCTGTAACTCAGGGGTGTCAAAATCAAGGCCTAGGGGCCGGATCTAGCCCACGGGGTGCTTAGATCTGACCTGCAGGGCTGCCCTGGAAACAGTGAAGGACTGGGCTTCGGTGCCTCTGCCAGAGAAAATGGAGCTCGGGAGTACCACATGGAGTTCCGTTTTCACTGGCAGAGGGTTGTAGGAGGCCGTTGCAGCTGAAAATGGAGTTCGGGACCCCGTTTTCTCTGGCAGAGCACTCAGGCCAATACAGGTGCCCCTGACACGAATGATGTTGAGTTGGCCATGCTTGCCTTCAGACGTTGTGGGTGCTTCATCATTGGAGAGCTTTAAAAAGAGACTGGACAGTGACTTGTCTGAAATGGCTTAGGGCAGTGGTTCTCAACCTGTGGAGCGGGACCCCTTTGGGGGGGTCGAATGACCCTTTCAAAGGGGTCGTCTAAGGCCATCGGAAAAGACGTATTTCCGATGGTCTTAGGAACTGAGACACCGCTCTTCTATCAATATAGGCTCAATATAAGGGGCTGCGGGCTGGTGCAACGTAATTGAAAGCGAACTGAAGAGGAGGCGGCAGGAGGAGGAGGTGAAGGCACCACGGCGGCGGCAGCAGTAGCAGCAGCGGGGACTCCTTGGGAAACAGCCAAGTCCGCCGCCCCTTTGCCTGCCTCCTTGCCTCCCTCCCCACCGTGGAGACAGACCAGGGGGCAGCAGCGCCGAGAAAAGGGAGCCTCAACCAACGTCTGCGTGTGCTGCGAGGGAGAGGAGGGGAAACTATCAAAGACTGCCGCTTTCGAGAAAGGCATCCAGTGGAGGGCACCACAACATGAGGAACTGTATTAAAGGGTCGTGGCATTAGGAAGGTTGAGAACCACTGGTTTAGAGAAACGGGAAGGCCAAGAAAGTTGTGGTTGGATGGAATTGGTGAGATCCACAAGAAGAGAGGTGAGAAGTTTAAGGGATAAAACACAGCATTAAATTGATGTATGAGTTTGATGGAAATGAGAATAGTTTCAAGAGCAGAAGGATTTCTTATTGATATAGATTTCCTTTTTTCTCTTATATCAATGGTCAAATATCTAATAATTCTTTATCTTCTCATTATTTAAGTTGGCCATATTTATCCATATATTCTCTGTCTATCCTTTTCCTTATAACAACAAATCCCCCACAGTGCCAGATTCCCTTAAGTTCAACCCAGCATGAGAATTGAAATCAACTACATTTCATGGACACAAAATTGGAAAAGGTTGCCCAAGATCATTTGGTTCAAGAGTACGTTCAGAGGAGTAAGGTTAACTGAAAATATAATTTTGATCTTAGTTAAATACTGTAATACACATTTTAAAAAGCACTTTCTTTGTTATTAACAAAACTCTCCTTTCAGAAACAGGGAAAATGTTTTTAAAAACCCGTATCTGTGTAAAAGAATATGCTCTTTTCTAAATAGCAGAAGCAGCACAATGCCTGCTTGATTAATGAACTTTACATTGAAATGTTTCTGGAGCAACGTTGCTCCCTTTTAAGAATCTTGCAGGGTTGAACAATGCATTGTTCTCTGTCCACAACTTTGACTTTTTCAGATGAGTAACATCCAGCAAGGGGAAATGAAAAATATGTCAGTTATAATATACAAGTGTTATCTGATCTTCCTATTGTATATAGGTCCCACCCTTCCCAGCTCCCAAGCTAGTGAGTACAGGATAAAAATCCTGGTTTCTAAAATTGGAAGGAAGAAAGAACCAACATTTCCCAATGGAAGAGAAACTGATTTTGCAGTTGCAGAAGAAAGAACCACCTATTGTCACAAAAAGGCACGAACAGAGATCGAATTAAGGGACTTACCTGGTAGCCAAACTGATTGCAAGGAAAACCCAGTACAACCAGCCGTCGAGGGTATTTGCTCTGCAGCTGATTCATCTGGGTATAATCCCTCACCGTGGTGGCTCAGAAAGATGCCACATTCTCTATCAAAACCACTCTTCCCCTGAAATTGTTGAAATCCACTTTCTCCCCTTGGAGATCAGTGGCACTGAGATCATAGAAAGATTTGGCTATGGGAGTCATCGTTGTGTAGACGAGATTGAAAAGGGAGCAATGTCAGGTGCTTGCAGATATGGTTATCTGCTTCAAGTGCTCTTCTGTATGCTCATGTGCTGGGTTGCACCGAGGCGTCTTTCTTCATAGGGTAATCTGCAGAAGGTGGAGCCCGTCCTTGTTACACATCTAACTCTTTCCTGATTGGGAACAAAGCAGCAGGTCAAGGTGATACAAGTTCCATTGCAAGCCTGCAATCTAAGCCATTGTGATACTTTGGACAATCCTCAATAATTCATGCTGCTTACAACAAAAACACTCACTTTAAGTGATCGATGGAATCCATGAGTTGCAACAACTTTTTTTCCTTTGAATTTCAGGGCTTTGTAGAGAATGAAGCCATGCCTGGCATTTTAAGTTTTCCAAAGAAAAGTGGAAGTCAAGAAAAAATGGCTGACTTTTTAAAGCCATATAAGTGACTATGTGGATATATAGCTAGGAGTTTTATCCTAGTTGTACCTTTGGCTCAAGAGGTGGCAACCTGGAGTTCAACATTCTTAATAGATACTACTTGAGACCATAAACCAAAAAAACCAAAGTATGGTTGTGTGAGAGGCATTGCTTCTGAGGGCACTGATTAGACTTTGGGTTGATAGAAATCCAGAATGCTGGATATTTAGGGGTAGCCAAAGAAAGCAGATTCTGGAGCAAGGCTATTTCCTAGTGAGAACATCTCTTTTGATAAACGTATGTGGGAGCCATTCTGGAGGTTGTTCTGGGGAAATCACTCCATTGGAAATGTCTGAATAATATCTATGAAGTGTTTCATAATAGTCACATTTTTCTTGGTCTTCCAGTACAAGTAGGAATAAAGTACTTGTACGTCTCATGAAATTATTTAAGAGGGAAAGTAAAATGGCTTCTCTATGACAAAATATGCCCTTGGCATATGGACAACCAATCAATCTCCTGCAGGGCCATCCAGCCACTTGACGGATAGTTTATTTTGATAGGTGTCAACAATTACTGGCCCTATAAGGTAGATACAGCTATAGACCATTTATGACAGGTATCTGTTCATTTTGCATTCTATAGCTAAAGTGTTTTAGTGAAAAAGATTAAAATATTTGTTTACCTTATGAAAAAAAAAAGATTTCTACGTATATTCCATGTACAGTTCTTATTTATATATTTTAAATCAACTGAAAATGGATGGTGAGCTTCCTTAAACTGAAGGCAGACTTGCCCTGTTCTGAGAATTGCAACACATCTGAAAAGAAAAAAAATGACACATCCTCTTTTCTAGCCAGATAATGAGAGCCCTTCTGTTTCTCCTGGCACAAGAACATGCACTGAATTATTAACTATTGGATCAGATTCCTGGAGAGCTAAGGAGGGAGAGGGAAGACATGTAACCAGAGCCCAGTAATCAGATATGATTTTCTAAAGAGGGAGAAAAGCCAACTCTTATTAATGCAAGTTCCACCAGTGCCAAAGGAAAGCATTCTGAGAACATGAGGACAAAGGACCATTTTGTCCAAACACTGAGTAGTTACATCCACAATAGTAGTTGAGTTCACATATTGTGCTAAGTGTTTGCTTCAGTAATTCTTCAAACCCTAATGGCCTGCTTGTTGCCAACCTACGGTATAAACCAGATTTTAAAATTCCTGCTGAAATAAATGTCATAACAATTCACAGCAGCCTTCTCTTCTGCTAAAGTTAGGCTCCCCTTTTTCTTGTATATACCTAACTTCTGTGAATCAATCTGGATCATATTTTAACTAAGAAAAGGCTAAATAATCCAAGACGATAAGTGACTGTGTCGACTGTACAGTCATATTTACAAAATGTGAAGTACAAACATGATCCAAGGGTGGATGTCACTGATATTAGTAATTCAAATTTCTGGCAGGCTTAGTTTAAATGGGGAGAATATATTTCTTTTTACAATGTAGTATTTTTAAACAGCGGTGCTGGAAACAGCTGTCTTAATCCAAAACACTTTCCATGATTGGAATTCACACACTGGAGCATTAGCCTAATTCTTGTGGGCTCCTGATCAAGGATAGTTGTATCGTTTTGGTTGTACTGATGCTTAAACTTGGCTTCCTCACTTCATTTGGAGTTTTGTATGTCAAAGGACCTATTTGTGGTATGAATTTTTTTTTTAAAAAGGTACTGTGTTTTGTTATTCTAAATACACTGAGGAAGGTTTGCTGTTTGCTCTCCCTGTGCTTCAAGTCAAAACTCCCTGAGCTGAATTCCAAAAATCGGAAATTACTAGATGACAAAAATAATCATACTATACTTTTAGTTAAATATATTTGTAAGTTAATTCGGCTTTGTTCAGCTCTGCCCATTACATTAGGAAGCACAACTGAAAGATGAAGTGAACTAGAAAGTATTACAGAGCCCTGCTCTGAGTGAAGTTCTCATACGCAGGTATTGGATTAATTCGCTGGTAAGGAAATACAACAGCCACCAACAACTTTAAGGATCTTTATTTGTAAATGTTTTGTTAATTTGTTGTTTAAAGTAATGAATTACAATGACAGGTTATACAAGGAAACCCAGTCAGAGTGCCAAGTTCACAAAGTACAGACACAGCAGAGGATTCAGAAAGTTGTACATTTGGTTGGATCCCACGACAAATTATGTGCAACTCTTTCTGCTACAGACAGAGAAGTTGCTATGGCCTATGACTTGCAGGGCAGAAGGAGCCTCAAATACTAAATAGCATTACCTTTTTCAGAAACCAGCCCATTTCCCTTCCCAGGTACTGGCCTAAAATTCACTTTTGTGACCATAAGACAGCATCATTCTAATTAGCTCCCCTCCCTCCCCCCAATATTCATATCGAGTGGGAGGTGTTTCCTTTCATTACGTTGTCAACCATTCAGACTGCAGTTTTCCAAACCAAGGATTGTAGGTTTAGATAATGAGAACTCATGTACTTCCATCAATGGGCAAAAACCTTCATGTGCTCCTTCTCGCTTCATTTTCTGAACATGTAGAATTTAATGTGGGGTCAATTTTGTGCCTTGGTAGCAGCATCAGCAGCTATGCTCTTAGTTCCTAAATAGAGCAAGCAGATCAACATGATGCTAAATTGCAACAGGCAGAACAGGCTAATGGGGCCATTCCATGGATCTCCCCAAGGACCAGTGCTTTTATTTCCATGTGGGCTTGAAGAACTTGGGTCTTCTTCAAAGCTTTGGCAATTTGAAGTGCTGCCTGATCCCTTCAATGACATACCTCTCCTTCATAATTTTAACCAGGCCTTCTTGAAAGCAATGCATTGCAAGTTTTAAAGAACCAGGAACTGCTCACATATTTTAGTAACCAGCTAGGTAGACACCTGGTTTTTGCTTTGCTTTATTCCTATCTCAAACTGTACTGGGCATGTCATCCCACCTAACCTTTCCATGGAAGATTTAGAAGCAGTCTTTAAAAACTGCCAATTGTACTCACCAAGGATAAACCTGTTCACCATCATGGCAGGAAAGAATTGGGCAGGGGAAGGATAGTCATCAGGCCTTGGGCAGTGAGCACATATGAACTGGCCTTCAGCCTTCATTTAACTTTTCAAACTCATTATACAGACAAAAGCAACTAAGAGCAAATAATGCTCCAAAGAAGTAGCCCAATTATGTTTGGGCTTTGAAAAAGATACATTAAAATAAATTAAAAAACCAATGCTTTTTCTTCGGTCTGTCCCATTTTCTTCGGTCTTTTCCTTTTTCCTCCCCCATGACAGACTTCTAGGTTCTCAGACCCTATTCACTATAACCCAACCTTTACAACATACTTTGGGTCCTAATAAAGCTACAATAAATTAATAGCTATGTGTATGTCTGTGTCTACAGTTTCTCAAGTATCAAACTAGTTCTGGCAAGAAGTAGTTCCCCTATGAAACCAGCAACTATAAAACTTGCAGTCTCCCTCAGCAATCTGTAGCACAAGAGTCCTTCTGCCAGTAACAGGCACTGTTGGGTAGAATATCAGTGTTTCCACTTATTGTAATGGCTTGATACCAGTTCAAATCCATCCAACACAAGAAAAAAAGATCAAATGAGCTATTTCAAAATAACACTTGTCAGAACTTTTCAGAGCTTCAAGACCCTCTACCTTTCAGGGGACATTGGAGATGGGAATTTATGACCTTCCAGGAACTGAACTGTCCCAGGTGACATAAACAGGGATACTTAAAACTCTTGTTCATTAACCTCTAGAAGAACTCGGGTTCCTTGTTCTTGACTTATGTCATGTCAACCAGCATTATTTCCATCCACTCTGGCATTCTCCCTGTTCCTGTTTTTCACTACTTGATACTGCTTCCCCCTTTCCTTGCTTGAGCAAAACAGTCAATTCCAATATAGAGAAGAAGGAAAAGAGCAAAGGAATATAGATCCATTTGTCATCCAGCTTTTGTTAGAAAGGGACAGTTTATCTAACAGCAAATGCCACAATATCCATTTGGAATGGACTGAACGGCTTTGGCTAAAGTCATATGCTAAAGGCCAAGTAAAGAAGGACTCTCAAACTATCATTCCACATCACCCAAAACCTTCAGTAAACAACTGCTCTTTGTAAAATATCAGCGATGGTCCATTGCTAGTACATACATATAAGAGAGGTATCTTAGCAGTTCCATGGTTTTGGCAAGGAACTGCTATCCTGGAACAGGCGGCATATAAGACTACCAGGCATGCCACTGAATGTGTTAGGCTTCCCCCCCACCAAGCAAGTAAATGCCAAGACAAGAGGGCAATGCTGGTGCAACATGCAGAGAGGCTGGTTTTAGTGTTGTAACTTAGCATGTTAGTGGCACATGGCAAAAATCTCCCTGTCCTCCGAATGTACTAAACTAAATTTCAAGAGATTGCAGAGAAAATTCTAAAGAGAGGACATAAATGGGTTTAGAGCAAGCTTCTTACAAGTTAGACCTTGAAAGCAAGAAATGATAAAGTTCTGATGCACAGATTACAGAATCTGTTCCTTGATCAGAGCTCCAGCAGATTGTGGGGAAATCATTCAAAGGAGGCAATCAAAGCCACGTCTGGACACATGCCACAGAGAGCGGAATTTCTGCTTCTGCTGGTCCAGAGAGATTAGCTTAAGTTAATACCTGATTGACTGAGGTCCTCCAAAAATACACAGAATGGAAAGCTTCCTGTAAGTTTTGGAGTTAATCACAGGAAAGGGTCTTCCTGATTGCCCTTTAACAGGGGGCTCTAATGTAGTCTAGAATGGAAATCTAGCCTGGGAAGAAGCAAACCTTAATAACAGCTAAAAAGGTGCACATGTACCCATATGGTCCCTTTTCTTTAGGGACAGATTCTTCTTATTCCCAGAGCTGCAGCTTAGCAGAACAAGAGATCTTTTGTTTGAGCTGAGATGAATTTCAGGGAACCCAGTAGGAGAAATAAGAAAGCTGCATCTAAAGCAGCTGGAAAGCCCCAAGCCTGAGTGCAATGCTGCACAAGCATTTGGACAAATCCGGAAATGAGATGGCAGAGGAAAAAAGCCATCTACAGGCCTGCTATAGAGGATGTGTCTGGAGGACAGGGACTCTTTCTCCATTCTTAGGGAGCAGGCCTAGTCCCAAGCAGGTTACCCACAGATATAGGCAAGACTTCAGAGAATCTGGAGCCTGATGAAATATTGGACAAGCCTCAGCCGTGTCTGCTAATCACAGCTCTCCCATGAAGACAGCAGGATCATGTTCTGCATGTTGTGAGCCATCTGAAGGTATTTGGATCCAGGGAGTTTGAGGGCAACAGAAACCACCAATCAAGGAAAAACACCGGGAAATGCAAAGAGGATCCCACAGGGCAGATGGCGGGCAAACTGGCAACCAAAGACAAGAGGGATAGAGTACAGTGAGTCAACCCTCTCTAAGTGGCAACTTTTCTACCTGCACTGGGGATGTGGGGGAAAAGGACGCTGTGAGCCTTTCAACACCAGCAGGTTTTGGGAGAGTGCTCTGAGCCCTCCGGCTTGCTTGCTTCTTCTTCCAGCTCGACCACATTCAGTTCATCAGCTGCGTAAGTGCGGAGTCCTTCCAGCTCCTTCTTGTGAGCCTGCAGGACCAGCTCTGTCAGACGGGTGAAAGACTGAAAAAGAGGAGCAACCAAGAGTTTTGTTTTTTTTTAAATGTTTATCTTTATTCAATTTTTATCCTGCCTTTATTACTTTATAGGAAACTCAAGACAGTGAACATACCTAATATTCCTTTCTCCTCCTGTTTTTTCTACCTCAATCCTGTGAATTGGTTTGGGTCGAGAGAGTGACTGGCCCAAATTGGCTTTCATGCCTATGGTAGAACTAGAACTCACAGTCTTCTGGTTTCTAGACCAAACTGGCTCACATAATTATGGTTATAAAGGTAAAAGTAAAGGTTTCCCCTGTACAGTCATGTCCAACTCTAGAGGGCAGTGTTTCTTGGCCAAGGGAGCCAGCATTGTCCGAAGACATTTCCATGGTCATTTGGCCAGCATGACTATATGCTGAGATGCACAGAAAATTGTTACCTTCCCACCAAAGTGGTACCTATTTATCTACTTGCATTTGCATGCTTTCAAACTGCTGGTGGGCAGGAGCTGGGGCAGGTAATGGGAGCTCATCCTGTCACGCGGTGCACATATCTCAAATGTGGGTTGTCAGCTTTCCAGCTGATAAGCTCAGCATCTTTAATCACTGAGTCCTTGTCCCTCCCAATAATGGTTTTAGTTATGATCCTTCCAGTCTGGTGACTGTGGTTGTTTAGAAATAAATGAATGGGCTACTTAAGCCAGGTAGCACTATGTCACCTATTTGAGTACCCATTTTAGACAATTCAAACATACTTAAGAGTACCTTTTTTATACTGCATATATTAATATACCGTAATATATTATACATTTATTTTATCTTTTCTTCCCCAACAGGAAAGAAAGAAAGAAAGAAAGAAAGAAAGAGAGAGAGAGAGAGAGAGAGAGAGAGAGAGAGAGAGAGAGAGAGAGAAAGAAAGAAAAAGAAAGAAAGAAAGAAAGAAAAAAGGAAGGAAGAATGAAGGAAGGAAGGAAGGAAGGAAGGAAGGAAGGAAGGAAGGAAGGAAGGAAGGAAGGAAGGAAGGAAGGATCAGAATCCACATATTCACTGAAGCAGTTAAAACTATAATACATCACTATTTAAATAGCCCTTCTTCCAAATCAACTACAAGAAATTCAGCTAAACGCAACTACTAAGTAAACTTTATGGCGTGAGAGCAACATGCAATAGACAGGGGCATACCTCACCATATTAGGTAGTCAATATCCCAGAAAACAGAAACGAGAACATAGGCCTAATAAAGTCACTGCTCTTGAGAGCAACCAAGTTTCTGATAATAAAGCAAAGAAATGAGAAACAGATACCACACAGATCAGCAGAAATAGGCCTGGGATTGAGAATTGGAAGGATTTAAGCAGGGCTCTTTAGTGAAAACGGAAGTTTTATTTTCTTTCCCCAGGGAAATGTGAAATTAACAAGAAAACAATATTGTATATACTTGCATAAAAGATACAATTTCCTCCCAGTCAAACTCAACTACTGGTGACTTATAATATCTGATAAATAAATTTCAAGTTCACTTGTACTCCTGCCACATGCAGTATTTTCTGTTAATAGTTTAGGGCATGTAGTTTTGGTAAGACAAACGTGCAATCAAGGCCTATACCTAATCACGATACTCTATGCCAGTGTTTTGCTGGCTGAGGAATTCTGGGAGTTGAAGTCAACCCATCTTAAAGTCACCAAGGTTGAGAAACACTGCTCTATGCAAACTATGATCTCTAACTTAGATATAACCTTGCAAGTTCATATATGGTTACCTACAACTCACAACACAAATATATATGCAGCATACTAACATACGCTCAGGATGCAGAACAATTACAGTCGACATTCCTCCTTAAAGCAAAACTCCTTCAGAAACAAATAAATGCAATAGGAGATTCCCACTTTCACATAGTCACTGAAAAAGACTAGTTCATATAACTAGTTCCCAACATCGTGAAATCTAACCGCATTCTCATTGCAATAAGCCTGTCTACTGTGAATGAATGTTCTACTGCATAAAATTAGAGATACGTTTTTCTAGTATTGCTCCTGAATCAAGCACATTTTCCATATTTTAGTCCTCCAGATATTAGTAATTTCAGGTAGTAATTCAATGTCAATGGATTTATTCTCAGTATTTTAAAAATTAGATATGATAGCCATGACTAAATGATTTTCTTTACAGTTACTGTAAAGAGAAAAAAAATCTGGAATAGACTAAAGCATTATTAAAAATAATTAAGACCATTGCATCTTACAGATAAATTACATTCAGAAAGCTAACATTTTCCACAGTAAAGTGTGCTTCTTCTGCATTTATAGTATGAATTTGAAATATTTCTATATTTATTATACATTTTCAAAGTCTCATATTTGATTAAAACTATTCTAAATTATCTCAGAGTTTATGCCTAATATAAAAATACAAAAGAACTGAATAAAAAGTTCAAGTTACTATATAGTCTTAAAACAATCTATAATAGAATAAGAAAGGGACCTTGGAGGACTACTAGTCCAACCCTCTGCTCAAACAGGAAACCCTACACCATTTTAGACAAATGATTGTCCAATTTCTTCTTCAAAACCTCCAGTGTTGGAGCAACCACAACTTCTGGAGGCAAGTAGTCCCACTGATTAATTTTTTAACTTTCAGGAAATTTTCCTTAGTTCTAGGTGTTTCTCTCCTTGATTAGTTTCTATCCATTAATATGGTCAGATTTTTTCCATGGTCTACAAAAATGAGTAAGTTACTGTCCCATCTCTCAAATGTTTTATATGTTAACAATAGCCTGTTTCAGTTTTTCCTTTTCCTATATGGACCATTGCTTTTATATATCTTTTAAGCAGGTTCTTCTAACTGGCCTATGTGTAATTAATCATTATGTATAAAGATATTACACTGACATTCATACAATAAATCAGTTTTGACTAATAAAAGGCTGACAAAGCCAATTGAAAAAAAGAACTAAAGTTTTGCTTAATTTCTGAGTGTTCTAACTGTTCTGCATTGTTAATCAACTTGGATGAAATTTACAGAAGTAGAAAAATCTGATGTAAATAGTTACCGTATTGCTCGGAGTATAAGACGCACCGTTTTACCCCTAAAAAGGAGGTGAAAATCTGGGTGCATCTTATACACCGAATATGGTGGGGGGCAGTTGCTGCGGCAGTGGCAACAGCAGGAATGGCGGCGGCAACGACAGCCACCGCCACCACCAGAAAGCCCGCACTGCCCCACCATCGCTGCTGCTTCTGCTGCCGCCGCCAGAAAGCCTAAACTGTCCCATCGCTGCTGCTTCTGCTGCTCCCGCCCCCACCCCCACCATGGCTGTTGCTTCTGCTGCCTGCCAGAAAGCCCGGACCACCCCCCCATCCCTGCTGCTTCTGCTGCCCCCGCCATTTCTGCTGCTTATGCTGCCGCCGAATAGGCTGTAAAAAAAAAAGCTTCGGAGGATCATGGGCTCAGCTGTGATAACAGCCGAGCCCTGAGATCGTTGGAGCCTACCTTTTTAAAAGAATTTTTTTTCCTTTAAGCTTCGGACATCACGGAGCTCAGCTGAAGACCCTTGCCCTAATGCAGGTCTTTAAGCTTGATACCTTTAAGGCTTGTGGACTTCAAGTCCCAGGAATTTTGGGACTTGAAGTCCACAAGCATTAAAGGTGTCAAGTTTGAGGACC
>JANHFM010004833.1:21809-37398 GCA_032468115.1 Grayia smithii | reverse complement strand
TGTGAGGCTGCCCCGCAGGTAGTCCTTCAGAAGGAATTAGCTGTTAAAAGGGTTTGCCGCCTTCTTTGCCCCCCCCCCGCCCCCCAGATGGAGAAAAAAGGCCTCAGAGTCAGAAACCCCAAGACCTGTAAGGTTCTTTTCTCGCTTTTTGGGACATGGTTGTCATTGCCCTCAGTTGGGGAGCATTTAGAAATAGCTGTCCCTGTGGATTCCTCTGCAGATGCCCATAGTTTGGATACCAGCCGATATGCCATCGTTGGAGGTGATCTTCGAGACCTGCCCAAAATGGAAGAACAGCTGAAGAAATGCCACATGGATCCAGAGTAAGATGGGCACTGGAATCTCTGTATGGCTTCCACCCTGATGGCATTCAGGGAACCCTTAAAGACCTGGCTTTTCTCCTGGGCCTGGCTCGGTTGGTTGGGTGCCCTAGTGTAGTTACCCTGAGCTGCCATCAGTTTTGGTTTCTTACTCTTTTTTTCTTCTACATTTATCACATTCTGACTTTGTATTCTTGGCTTTATGGCACACTGCCCAGTCAGGTGGCAGCTAATTCGAATAAATTAAAATTGTATCAAGGGCATTTCAGAACACACAAGACAATCTTTTCAGGACTTCTTTCAGTACCTAGAATCGAAGATTGGGGGGGAACCCTGAATTCTTTCAATCCCTTGACCTTCTTTCCCTGTTTAAAAGTTTGCCAACACTCCTGATGACGGAATGTGTGCTGATCTACATGACAACGGAGCATTCGGCTGGCCTCATCAAGTGGGTGGCAACCACGTTCCGGTCTGCCATGTTTATCAACTATGAGCAGGTAAGCAAGGCTCCTCCGCTGCCCCTTTCAGTGCCCAAACCAAGTGTGGAATAGAGAAAGGGCTGCTTCAGGGTTAGGGTTTAGTGAGGTTATAAAGCTGTTCCCCCAGCAGGATATTATTCTTGTCCATGTTTGAGTTTTGCTATTTCTGCATTGCTTCCCGCAATACAAAAGCAGAGATCTTCTCAAACTGGATTAATTATTTCTTGAGAAGAAGAACTTCTGAGTCAGAGGTGGTTGAACACAGAGTTATAGCCCTGGAAACAACCTCACTTTTTATTAAATATTAATCCATCGAGTCTTAACATGCTGGCATTTTGACAGTGGTGTAAACTGCATCCTTATGAAAAAGATAAACCGCTCTCAGGAAGATGCAAGTGACAGATTTGATACTGCAATTTTGGGAATGAAAGCAGTTACAGCCAGAAATAAAAGCACTGTTTGATTTTATTTATTAGACTGACCCCTTTACAAATTGGAGTGTGGTGACAATTACTTGGGGTCATACTGAGTTGTTCTGTGAGCATTATTTTTATTATTCTTTAAATCAGTACAACATCCAGCAATTGTGCGGTGTCGGGCAATAAGTACTGAGAAAAGTGATTTCCTTCAAGTATTGGGATCCCACATCTATGTGTTCTGCAAGAGGGAGAAACTTTTTCTGTCTCATCAGGAACTGAGAAACCAGATTTGGCCCATTTGTTTGCATTTATTGAGCTTTCAGGACATTCCACCTTGTGGGAAGCTCTGGCACATAAGCCCTCACTGGGTATTTGCTTTAAATCACAAATCTAGGAGAACTGGAGCTACTGCTATCACAGTGCCCAGTGTGTTTGCTATTGCAGCTGGGAGTTGTGAGAATCTGGTTTCTAGGGGTGCATCTAAGAATGAAAGGGAGGTTCTGGGCAGAGATTAAAAAGATACTGGTATAGCAGGATTGTGGACCCTTTGAATGTTGCATGATGACTGCACCTTTCTACCACCTGCTGGAGCAGCCAGGAGTTCCAGGGTTCCACATGGACCTGAAAGATGCTGCTCTTTTAAGAGCTGTCTTAAATTTAGCAAGTCGGCTTTGGAATGCCTTTTTGGGTTTACACTGAACCTTGAAAAGCTTGAGCAGCTTTAATGAATTTCAGAGAAGGGAACCCCAAAGCCCATCACTCTTCCAGACTGTTGCTGGAGCTGGCACAGCCACAGACGCTCGTTTGTGCACTTGTATTCTGAATGTGTCCTGTGTCCTTTGCAGGTAAATATGTTGGATCGTTTTGGACAGATCATGATTGAGAACTTGCAGAGCAAGCAGTGCGAGCTGGTTGGCGCAGACGCTTGCAGATCTCTGGAGACCCAGGTCAGATTTTGTGGATGGTGGGACTCAGCTTGGTAAACCCCCCCAATAAAAGAGGAGAGCTTTGTCCAAACGCTAGTGCTTGCATTCAACTGCACCCTGTCCTTCGCTCTACATGTTCCGTCCCATAACACAGGAGTTCCCAACCCCAGGGTCGGTCTATGGCCCGCCAGGAACTGGGCCGCACAAACGAGCGAAGAAACCCCATCCACGCATGTGTGAGATCCAAGCAGGACATGAAACCCTGACCCTCCCAAATGCCTTCTACAGAACCGATCCCTGATACTCTAAAGGTTGGGTGCCGCTGCCATAACAGGCCTTCTTTGGAGAGGCTCATGCTGACAGTATATAAAAGACAACTGACTGGCCTTGTGACCCTCTTAGTCTGAGAGCTTCACCATTTTTGTCCTTAGGACTGTAGAGTTGGTCAGGGCCATTTAGACCACTGAGTCTGACTCCCTGCATGCAAAGAGGGAGAGCAGGAATGTAAACTGACTGTATCACTGAGAGGTGCTGGTTCAGCCCTTCCTTAAATGCTACTTCCTGCTGAACTCTTTCTTCTGTTAGAAGATTTTTTTTGGGGGGGAAAATATAATCTTTATTATTATTTACATTAAAAAATACAAAAAACAGAAAATACAAAAAAGAAAAAACACGACAAAACGAAACAAAACATAAACACTATCTAAAAAACACATCAAGAAAAAAAAAAGACGACCAGGAGATAATGTGACTCCTTCAATATATAACTTTGAAACATTCCAACAATTTTATCTAAATCCTATTATATCAAGATTTAACTAAAGAGTTTAAGTAACAATATAAACACGTCTATACAGTTGTTCCTTAGTTCTGTCCTATAATATATTATAATAGTATATAACACACTTATTTTATTTTACACTATTCTGGCTTTGTACCACTTGTAGAATTTATCCCAGTGTATATAAAAATCCGAATCTTGCTTATCCTTTAAGATGTAAGTCAACCTATCTGACTCAGCACAGGAAAAAATTTTGGTTAGCACCATTTGATCCGATGGTATAAATGGGTTTCTCCAATGTTGAGCTGGTGTCAATCTAGCTGCTGTGACTATGTGCGTGAAAATGTACCAGTCTTTATTTTTTATTTCTTTTGGTTTAATTCCTAACAAAAATGTATCCGGTTTAAGGAGGAAGTTCTCGCCTGTTATCTGCATAATCCATTCTCTAATTTTCATCCAGAATTTTTCCACCTCTTGACAAGTCCACCATTGGTGAAAGTAGGTACCCCTGGCGGTTTTACACTTCCAACATTTATCCGAGGAATTTGAGTACATCTTTGCTATCCTCGCCGGAGGGAGATGCCATCTATAAAGCATTTTGTAGCAATTTTCTTTATAATTAGTTGATAATGTCATTTTAATTGTTTTTCCCCATATGGATTGCCATTCATTATATTCAATCGTTCTAGATAGGTTCCTTCCCCATGCTATCATTGAGTCTTTGGGGGTCTCTTCACCGATATGTCTGGACAGCAGTAGGTTATACATTTTAGAAATAAATTTAGTTGGGGTTCCAATAAGAATTTTGTCTATGTCTTGGTTTGTGGCACTTACTCCAATGTTTCGTTTATCTGTATTTAATTTCATACATGCTTGTAGGTATGACCACCAGTCTAACTTCCAGCCCTCTAATTGTAACTCAGTTTGGGTTTTTATTGTTTCCACTTCATTCATCAGGTCAGCGTATGTCAAGTTTTTCTTAAAATTATAAACAATCGGGTAGGCTCTCCTCTGCTCTTATTACATTAATTTCTTTAAGATGCATTACATTTCCTTCTATTGTCAAGAGATCCTTATAGGCTACTTCACCTATCTTGTGATGTATACTTATATTCTCTATAGCATGTCTTGGAATAGTCCACATAGGAATCTTATAATTCAATTTATAAAAATATTTTTTCCATACTCTTAACAAGGCATTTCTTAATATATGACTTTTAAACACAACATCCACTTTTTTATGCATACAATGCATAAGCAAGCATAAGCATAATAAATCATAGCCCTCTATGTTCAAAATTCTTTTCTCCGTTGAATTAAACCAATCACTTATTGCAGACAGCACAACTGCATCATAATACAATTTCAAATTTGGCATTTTAAGTCCCCCCCTTTCTCGTACATCTTGTGTTATTTTCAATTTAACCCTTGACTTTTTCCCTGCCCACACAAATTCATTAATTCCTTTCTGCCATACATTTAAAAATTCATCTTTTTAAATTATAGGTATCATTTGAAATAAAAATAAAAATTTTGGTAAAACATTCATTTTTACCGCTGCAATCCTTCCCAACCATGATAATTGTAATTTTTTCCAACTTTCAAGTTCTTTTTGAGTCTTTTGCCATAACAACCAATAATTATTTTTATATAACTTCATATTTGATATTGTAATATACACTCCCAGATATTTAACCTTTTTAACTATTTCAAAGCCAGATATTTCTTTTAGTCTTTCTTTCTGTTCTGAAACCATATTTTTAGCAATTATTTTTGTTTTCTGCTTATTTACCTTAAATCCTGATTTCAAACCATATTGTTTCAATATCTCATTTAACTCTTTAGTCAATTGACATGGATTTCTTACCGTAATAACCAAATCGTCTGCAAATGTCCTTAATTTATATTCTTGATTCCTTATCTTTATTCCCTTTATTTCACCTGATTCCCGTAATTTAATCAATAGAATTTCTAAAGTTAATATAAATAACAATGGAGAGAGGGGACAACCCTGTCTTGTTCCCTTTTCAATACTACAATTTTCTGTTAAACCTCCATTAACTATAATTTGTGCTGTTTGTTTTTGATATATTGATTTAATTGACTGTATAAAATTTTCCCCAAATTCCATTCTTTCTACAGCCTCAAATAGGAACTTCCAATTCAATTGATCAAATTCTTTTTCTGCATCCAAAAAGATGAGCGCTGCAGAGATTTGGTTATTTTTTTCCAAGTATTCCAAAACATTCACAATTTGTCTTACGTTATATTTCATTTGTCTGCCACTTATAAATCCTGATTGATCATTGTGTATTATTTGTTGCATTATTGGCATAAGCCTATTAGCTAGAACGTTTGCAAAAATTTTATAATCAGTATTTAAAAGAGAAATTGGTCTATAATTTTTTGGTTGAGTTAAATTCTGTTCCTCTTTAAGTATCAAGGATATAAATGCTGTTTTCCATGATGGTGGGGCTTGATTCCCCTTTTGTATTGCTCTAAATAAATCCCTTAAAGGCCCCACCATTTCTTCCTGTAGGTTTTTATAAAATAAAGCAGTCAAACCATCTGTTCCCGGTGTTTTACCCATCTTTAATTGTTTAATTGCTAAAATAATCTCTTCAGAGGATATTAATATATTCAAACTTTCCCTTTGTTCCTCTGATATTACAGGGATAGTGATCCCCTTTAAATATTTACCTATATCTAAACCTTGTTCTGTTTCTTTAGCATATAATTTAGAATAATACTCTGCAAATAGCTTTTTAATAATATTCTGTTGATAAACCTCCTGCCCTCTATATTCTATTTTCTCAATAATCCGTGATTTCTGTTTTTTTTCTCAATAAATAGGCTAACCATCTACCTGGCTTATTGGCATTATTAAAAGTATTATGCTGCACATATTTCAGATTAGTCGCCACTTGATCCGCTA
The DNA here is from genome assembly GCA_032468115.1 of Grayia smithii. NCBI lineage: Eukaryota > Metazoa > Chordata > Lepidosauria > Squamata > Grayiidae > Grayia > Grayia smithii. The sequence goes on along the minus strand of JANHFM010004833.1, from coordinate 31,538 downwards.
TCAACATATTAAATTGAGACCAATAACTTTATAACCTCCTTAATTTTCTTATCATTTGGGTTAGCTATAAGTTCCCTCTCCTTTAACTTTATTTCCTCTTCCAATTCTTTTCGCCTTTCTACTTGTTTACTCCTGTGCTTATTATTCAAATGTATCAAAGTGTCTCTCATGTATGCTTTGCCTGCATCCCATACCATTTCTATTGATGTACCTTTATACATATTCATATCAAAGAAAAATTTCATTTGTTTCTTACATTCTTGTATATTGGCATCATACTTAAATAAATTCTATTTAAACGCTGTGATCTCCTCTCACCATTACTCCTATTCAGTTCCACCCATACCAGACTATGATCTGTCAATGATCTTGGACAAATTTTAACCTTCTTTACCCTAGGAAAAAAATCATTGGTTATCAAAATAAAATCAATTCTAGAAAAAGATTGTTGTCTATCTGAAAAAAAAGTAAAATCTCTTTCTTCTTGATGCCACTCTCTCCAAACATCTTTTAACTCCATATCATCCATCATATCAAAAAAAGATTTCGGCAGTTTTGCTCTGTTATGCACAGTCCGTAATGTTCCTTTTTTATCTCTTTGAGTATCCATTACTCCATTCCAGTCTCCCATTAATATGCAAGATTTGTAATCCAATTGTATAATTTTATTGTGCAAAAAATTTTTTAAAAAAATTTCTTGTTGTTGGTTTGGTGCATATACACCAATTAAAAGTACTTTCTTTCCTTCTAATAAAAGTTCCACAAAAAGATATCTTCCTTGAGGATCCGCCTCAATTAATTTCGCTATTAAATTCTGCTTTATGTATATAACAATTCCATTCTTTTTTTCTGATGATGATGCAACAAAATAATTACCCAATCTCTGATTGGTTAAATACTTCTAATCTGTTATTTTAATATGAGTTTCTTGTAAGCATACTATATCATTCTTAACTTGTTTTAAGTAGTGAAATATTTTCCTTGTTTTTTGAGGTGAGTTTAATCCATTAACATTCCATGTAAGAAATTTAGTGGTCATCTTTACGACCTTGAAGCCTTTGGAGCGCCGAATCCAATTCTTGTCTTTTGACTTTTGGTCTCGCTCCTCCCACGACTTCTGATTGTTTACATCTTACAACTTCTTCTTCTTGTTGCCTCAGTTGTTTCTGTTCCATTTTTTTAATGTTGCTCTTGTAATCCTTTGCTCCTTAGGATCCAACACTCTCTCTAACTAGTCTTCACTTGCCATTTGCTGCAAATCTTCCTCTGTTAAGCATAGCAGCCCTTCTTCCTGAGCTTGAGGCTCTTTAGCTGTATCTTGCAATCTCTTTTTCTCTCCTTCAGATGTATTCCCTGCTTGCAGAACAGTGTTATAAAATTGTTCTGCATCCCATACTGATTTAAGATTAGGTCTTTTCCCTTTATAAATCAGGATAATTCTGATTGGGATATCCCATCTAAATTGCAACTGCCATCTTCTAAGTTCTTCAACCAGAAATGCATATTCCTTTCTCATTCTCAATATTTTCGGGGGAATCTCTTTTAGAATTGTAACATCCTGACCATTTACTTGAAATCTCTTATTATAGAAAGCTTGTACAATATAATTTCTCAGTCTTTTCCCTTTGAAATATATGACCACATCTCTTGGCAGTTGTCTCTCTCTGGCTACTCTTGAGTTAGCACGGTAAATTCTATCAATTTCTTTCATTAAATTCTCTCTGTCCCAATCAATTGCTTTTGCCAATGCTTCTGCACATATTCCTTCCAAATCCATTTTTTTATCTTCAGGTAGACCTCTTATTCTGATTGCATGCTCCATCTCTTTAAATTGTACTATTAAAAGCTGTTCTTCATGTTTCTCAGTCTTCTCATAAATTAAATTTTATTTTCCCTTCCAATTAACAATTAGCCTCTTTAATCTCCTCCACTTGCTCATTCAAATCATCCACACTTTCCTTCATATACCGAAGTGCAAGCACAATGTCCTGACGTATTTTATCATTCTCCTCCCGAATGACACCTTTAAATTGATCCAATTTTTCTCTCTGCTCTCTCATTTCATTCTGTATCTTATTATCAAGTTTCTCAAATTTTTCATTTTGTTTTGCAAATTCATCCTGCAAATCTTTTAAAGTGATATGCATCTGAGGTGCAGGGGCTGAAGCTGTAGGTCATCATAAGACATATTTGTGTCTTATGCTGCAACGTTGGTGAGGCTGTTACACTCTTAGGAGGGACTGTGGGTTTGATTTGCTTATAGGCCATTGTTCTTGATTAATTATTTAATTACCACACCCTTTTTCTTTACTTATTATTTTTAAAACAGTCAATTCTTCAAAGTATTGTAAATCAGCAAAAATAAATCTTTAAAACTCTTCCCATCAATGTATTTTTTTTCCTTTTATCTTCTTTTTAATTTTAAGTCCCAAATCTTTAAAATCCTTTAAGTTTCACTGTTAACTTTTAATTCCAGCGCTAACCCCTTTTCCACTTCAGCACTTTCCTCAGTTTAAAAAAAGAAAAAAACTTCCATTTGTGAGTTGAAAAAAGAATTTCTTAGTACTTGCAATTAGGAGGACGCTTTTATGCTCCCTTTGCTGATTTTTAACTATAAATTATCCTAATTCGGTGCAATGGTGGTGGCTGCATCTTGTCTGCGTCGTTCGTCGATGCAGGAAACCTCCGTGGCTCGGAGCACTTTCTTGGCTTTCAGGGGGGCCCTCCTTTCAATCCCTGAGCTTTCTATAGCCCAGGGACCTGGAAGGGCTCAACCTCCACTGAGGGCTTGCGGACTCCTCTTGGCCTGAGGAGTCAGCTTCTTCCTGGAAAATTCGGCCAGTTTTCACCAAATTTTCTGGTTTTACGAGCCGGGGGCCACAGTCCATGGAAAGAGCTGCCTCCGACGTGGCCACCGGAACCGGAAGCCCTGGTAAATACCACCTCTGACTGGCCCCTCCCACATTTATTCTCTGCCTCCCAAGTCCCAACTGATCAGGAGGAAATGCAGATTTTGCAATAACCTTCCCCTGGAGTGGTGAGGGAATGGAGATTTTACAGTATCCTTCCCCTGCCACGCCCACCAAACCATGCCACGCCCACCAAGCCACATCCACAGAACTGGTAGTAAAAAATTTTCAAACCCATCACTGATAGTGCCTACCCCTGGCATCCATGGAACTTCAGTGATTCATTTAACAGCTGTGGCAAGAAAAGTCATATAATGGAGCAAAATTCACTTAACAACTGTCTTACTTAGCAACAGAAATTTTGGGCTCAATTGGGATTATAAATTGAGGATTACCTGTAGATTGTAAATTGAAGATTATCCTTGCAGTCCTTGCTTACTGATGGCAGTGGGGACTGCAGGGATTGCCATCACTAAGAAATGATGATGTTATACTTTACGACCGCACTGCTTAGTGATAGAAATTCCAGTCCCAAATACCACTGTTAATTAATCTGTAATTTTCATTCAGCAGTGATAGCAATAGCACTTAGACTTATATATCATTTCACAGAGCTTTACAGCTCTATGCGGTTTTACAGATTCAGCATATTGCCCTCAACAATGGGATCCTCATTTTTACCAACCTCGGAAGGATGGAAGGCTGTCAACCTTGATACTTTTCCTTTTATTTTGAACATACCTAAATAAATTCCTTGTGTGTCCAATCACACTTGGCCAATAAAGAATTCTATTCTATTCTAAATTATTTTGATTGTTCATGACATTCTTTGCCAATCTCAGTTCATTCTCAACAGTAATTTAACTGATACAATTCCAAACTATGTTTACCCTTCTGTGATGACTCTTTCCACTTCCTGTTTGTGTCGGTTTTGGTTTTCAGGTCTTCGTTATGCTTTTTGAGCTGCACAATGTTATTTTCCTGCAGTCTCCCATTTTTTTCTGATTGAATTGTTTGAATAAGTACTTCTTTCATATCTTTTTTCAGAAATTCTCACCAGCATTCCATCAGCTTTGTTTAGGATTGAAAACTAAGCAGCGTAGATCTTCTTAGGGCTTAGATAGGAAACCACCATAAAACTGCAGTGCTATAAGCTAGACTGGGAGCTTGAAAAAAGATTCTGTCAGGCAATGGATATGCCTCTTAAGCTTGAGTCAGCCTTGACTTAACAGTGATGTTGTTTTACTGCTTTTATTAAAGTTTTATCTATTTTTTTAATTATTCATTCAACTCAAGTCTACAATCATACCTATTTTTCCTGCCTCCTGTATTTCCCCAGAATAAGTATGAGGTGGGTTGGGCTGTGAGTGACTGGCCCAAAGTAATCCAGTTGGCTTTCATGTCTAAGGGAGGCCTAGAACTCAGAATCTCCTGGTTTTAGGCTCTATACTAAACTGACTATCTACCAAATTCTTTTTCCTATTATTCTCAACTACCAAAGAATTTAGTTATCTTTGCCCTGAGCTTATTCAAATCAACATTTTAAGTCCAAGAAACATGTTCCAATCATTCAGATTTTATTTCCATTAAAATTAAGAACTCTGGCATTTCTTGCTTGTTTTAATGTCTATGTGTGTGTGTGTTCACTTGTTCTCTTCTTCAACTATGTCTTTTATATCAGTTAGTATAAAAATTCCTAGTTCCACTTGTACCTGGATAATACCAGATTTCCCATTTCAGTTACAAAAAATGACACAACTAATGATTCTATAAACATTAGGAGAGTGTGTGTTCCACAACAGTATCCTTTTTTTTACTATATTCAGATTCTGCCCTGATAGAAATCTATTCACTGATATACTGAAAGAAAAATTGTGCACCAGCTAATGTCTGTTGAGGCAGAAAGATGTATGCTTATAAAAATCATAGTTTAGTTAGTTTATTTTATTGTCATTGCACCTCATACAATGAAATTAAATGCCATCTTCAGTGTACATTATAATTATAAAAATAAATCACAAACACACATCCTTCACATTCTATACAATTGAATTGAAAACCGATATTGCATTAATAGTGCACTATTCAGTAGAATTCAATATAGTTACTGCCTTGGGATAGAAGCTGTTTTTCAGCCATTTTGTCCTTGTTTTTATTATCCTGTACTATCTGCCAGATGGTAATAGTTCAGAAAAAGGGTGCCCAGGATAAGATGGATCTTTAAGAATGTTTTGAACTTTCTTAAGGCAGCGGGAACTATAAAGCTCTTCCAAAGAGGGGCGAGGGCAACCAGTGATCCTCTGGACAATGACGTTAACCCTCTGGAGTGTTCTCCTATCTGCCACTGTGCAACTGGCAAACCATACACAGTGCAGTAAGTTAAAATACTTTCTATGGTACAGAGGTAGAAGGTCACCAGCAGTTTTTCATTCAGTTGTTGGTTCCTGAGAAGTTTCAGGTAGTATAATCTCTGCTGGGCCCTTTTGACTAGTGCTGCAATGTGAGTGCCCCACGTCAGGTCCTCTTATAATAACACCCAGAAACTTAAAACTGGCCACTTGCTCCACTTGTTCTCCATTGATAAGCAAGGGCTGGATGTCTGATCTATTCCTTCTATAGTCCGTTATAAGCTCCTTGGTCTTATTAGTGTTAAGGACCAAGTTATTGTCTCCACACTACAAAAGCAACCAGTCCACCTCATCTCGATAGGCAGACTCATCCCACACCCCCGGAAATGAGTCCCACTACTGTTGTATCATTTGCAAATTTAGTAATAGTGTTACTAGCGTGAGTGAAAATGGAGTCATGCACATAAAGAGTATAGAGTAAGGGACTCAACACGCAACCCTGTGGTTTTACCAGTGTTAAGAATAAGGACTGAAGAGATATGATTACCTAATTTGACTCTCAAGAGAGCGGCCAGACAGGAAATCCATAATCCAAAGGCAGATTGAATAAGAAAGCTCCATAAGTTTACACACAAGTCTATGTGGAAGTATAATGTGGAAGTGTTAAATTCAGAGCTAAAATCTACAAAGCATACTCGCCCCACCCCAACCCGCTGTTTCAAATGAGTCAGTGCAGTGTGAAGAGTGATGGCTATATGATCCTCTGTAGATCTATTTCTTCTGTATACAAACTGATGTTTATCAAATATATGCAGAAGACCAGAAATGATGTGCTAGCAGACCAGTTTCTCAAAGCACTTCATGGTGATAGGAGTGAGTGCCACTGGTCTGTAATCATTGAGGTTATTGATAGAGAACGTCTTTGGCAGTGAAACAATGGTGGAAGCCTTCAAATAAGTTGGAATAGTGGACTGCGATTAAGACCGATTGAAGATTCTGGTAAAGACTCCAGCCAACTGATTAGCACAGTCTTTAAGTACTCGGTCAGTGATATTGTCAGGACTGGCAGCCTTTCTAGGGTCCACAGCCCTCAGAATGCTCCTCACCTTCTGCTCCTCCACAATGAAGGGGCTACAATGGGGTGGTGGTTGTATTTTAGCTGTCTCTAATGTCTCCACTTCAAAACAAGCAAAGAAATGATTCAGCTCCTCTGCCAACGAAGCATCCCCCTCAGTAGGGATGACATTGGTCATTTGATGGTTGGTAATTTGTTGAATCCCTCACCACACCTGCCTCATGCTATTAGTATAAAAATTATCCTGAATCTTCCTCTTATAATCAGTCTTGGCCTTCCGAATACCTTTCTTCAGGCTAGCTCTGGCATCTTGCCTCATCACCAGACCTAAAGTCCCTGGTCCTGTCACGCGAGAGGTGCTGGACTTCCTTGGTCATCCAGGGCTTGATTGGGATAGATCCTAATACGTTTATCCACAGTGATAGTATCTGTGCAGTGTTTGATATAGCACATAACAGTTGCAGTGTGCTCCTTTGGTCAGGGTGGTAAAAGATGTCCCAGTTTGTGTTCTCAAAACAATCCTGAAGTTGTTGGTAAGCATCTTCTGGCCAAATTTTCACTGTCTTTATTATAGGCAGAGCCGAATTAGATTGGAAGTTAACTTATAAATGAGACAGAATGATTGTATGTTTATTTAAAGAATCTATGAATACTAATATTGCCTGAATTTTTTATTGTATTGTTTTCTCAGGACTTGAAAATATGCAAGCTGAACAGTACAAAATGGCTTTCTCCTGTTTCAAAAAGGCTGCAGATCACAACTATAGCAAAGCCCAATACAATGTAGGATTATGCTATGAACATGGAAGAGGCACCACAAAGGACATGACTAAGGTTTTTGAGTCCCATTTGTTTTATTCAGCTAGTGTTATCTCTTTATATAGAAAATTGAGGGAGAGGAAATCATTTGTTATTTATTAATTGCCTAAGTATGTCCTGGAACATAGAGACAAGTTCAATAGTTGCCCTTTCCTTTTTCCTATCTTGTTGCTTCTTCACTGCAGAAAAAATATCTTTGGTGGAAAGTGTTATGAAAGTGTGCAAAAGAGGTACACAATAATTTTGCAACATTGCATCTTAAGAAGGGAAAGAGGGCCAAAGGTACCACTTCTCAAATATTAGTGTGAGTTCATATGCATTTGTATATGATGAGTTATTGACTTCAGTCTAGGAACAAGACAGTCTGCCTATCATAAATACAAGGAAAGGATATGCTGTGATATTAAGTTTGCAGGCCAGCAGCTTTAAAGGCTGTTGGAAATCAGAGAAATTCCTTCTTTGGGTTATCTTTCTCTTCTGAAGTAAGCCGTGTGTCAAGTCAGTTTTGATTTCTAGCAACTGCCAGAACTACTCCTTGAAATTTTCTTGGCGAAGACTTCTGGGTTGGTGACCGCGCCGAAGACATCCCTTTCTATGCGCTGCCGGCTCTGTGGTTTGTAGAGTCGGGAAATCAGCGACCACCAGCTGATTTTCCTGACTCGAAGCTATTCCCTTGGGCCAAGAGGGAATAGTGAGTGTTCCGGTGGAGGTCGTGCCCCTCCAGACCCGTGGATTGTCAAAAATCTGGGGGTTGAATGAGGAGTCCCCTGGAAGCCAGGAACGAAGCTTCGAACTGCGGAGCTGCTTGCATCTGGTCTCAGATGCAGGGAAGACGCAGGAACCACCTTTGCCTGAATTACTGAGAAATAATAATGGAATATAGGCAAACGGAGCAAAACACGGATTCTCTAATCGCAAGTATCATATTTATGCTTCTCAATTCTTAAGTGGAATTTTTTTTTTTTTAACTTCATGGAAAGTGCTGAAGTGGACAGAGAAATTGCGCCTGAACTAAAACATCAAAAGTGAAACTTAAAAGGATTTCCTTTTTTCTTAAGTTTGGACTGTAAAATAAAAGTATAAAGGAAGAAAATAAAAACTTAAAGAATATTAAGGATTTTCCTTTCTGCTCTTTTTCCTTTTTTTTTCTCTTTAAAAAATTTAAAGAAAGAAAGAATATGTTTTGCTGGACTTAAGAAAAGAGGGTGTGGAAATTAAATAATAAATTAGAACAATGGCTTACACTGAAATGGCGTCTGATTTATCTACAATTTTAACTAAGAAAGTTTGAAGGAGGCTTTGGATGCTTTTACAACAAAAATCTTACAGATGATAGATGATACAATGAATATGACTAAAGGGGTGTTTGTGTTGCCAAATGGAACCCCTGAAACTGCAGATAATATAGATGAGAATGAAATTATAGAAGACACTGCAGTGGAGGGAGGTGAATATGAAGCCACACAAAATGGACAGAATTCTGCTAGAGAAATGATGTTAGCTCAAATGGGGTGGTCACAAGATGAAATTACAATGGAAGTTGAGAAAATTTTGTATGTCACTTCAGGAATGGAGAGACAAAGGAAACTTACAAAACATATTGGAATTTATTTTTTCAAACAAATTTATTGCAATAGTGGAAAGCAGATGAGTGGACAAGAGATATTAATTTTGAAAGAAATCATATTAAGATTTTTACAGAAGAGAAAGAAATTTGCTTTCCAGATGGATGGATGGAAAAGATACAGAAAGAAAATACAACTTGGATTACTGATTAAGAACTACAAAAAAAGGCTGAAATAATTTTTATAAACAAATTTCTTGAAGGAAGAAGACATGCAGAAGAAGAAAGAATTATTTTAATTAAATATGATTTTAAGAATTGTGACTAATTTGGAATAACTTATCAAGATTTTTACGGAAGAGAAGGAAATTTGCTTTACAGATGGGTGGATGGAAAAGACGCAGAAGGAAAATACAATTTGGATTATTGATTAACTGGAAAGAGAACTTTTACTTGCCAAAGTTTTTTACATTGGGGTATTGCTTATGTTGGATCAGGAAGAAGACATGCAGAAGAAGAAAGAATTATTTTAATTAAATATGATTTTAAGAACTGTGATTAATTTAGAACTTAAAAGGACATTTTTAGAATATTTATATATAAATTAGAAAATATAAATGATTTCATAAGTTATAAATGATTTTATAAGATGAATGAAGGCAAAGTGTGATAGAAGGAGTTTATTTTAAAGATGATACTTAGAAAGTATTATCATTGAAAAGCGTAATTTTTATCTGATAGTTATTCTTGTTAAATTGATGTTTAATATAGAAAGTTTAAAATTATACAAAGATGAAAATGAAAATAATAAGGGTTATTTTTATCTTTATTTTTCTTTTTTTAGATAAGTATTAATTTGGATTGTTTAGAATAAGGGGTGGATATGTATTAATGTAGAGTTTTTAATTTTAAGATTAAATATGGTTTTAAGAATTGCGATGAATTTGGAATTTAAAAGGATATTGTTAGAAAATATACATATAAATTGGAAAAGGTAAATGATTTTATAAGGTA